>JAKELI010000963.1:0-15582 GCA_021525025.1 Lactarius hengduanensis | reverse complement strand
CATCTTTCTGCCAACTCCTCGTGTTCACCACGTTGCACGTCCTCGTTCATTTCCTTCCCAGTTTCTTGTTACACCCTCCTTCTATTACTGCAAAAGGAGCAATACCCCTAACGTGCTCAAAACGAGGCAACAATAATTATCATGAATCGTTTCGGTAAGCACGCCTCACTCGTGCCGGCATCCTTCACAATCTATCGTATTCACTTTCGTCCGCAACTATCATCTCTTCCCTCGGCTACAGTAAGAGTAAGTGGTCCGACTCCAAGTCAGCCAATTCCCAGAATCTGTGCGCTCAGCACCGTGTCCTCGCGCACCTCGTCCCAGCCATCCGAACCTCTCCCAGCTTTACCCCGGTGGCGACTTTCGCACGTCTCTTATTCTCCCAGAGTGCGTCCTCAACTCATTTTTCTCGTCTATACGTGTACACACCCCTAAATGCGTGATCCCAGTCTGTCGCGCCGCTTCACTCTCCTTCGCGCCGCATCCGGAGATCATCTCTCCCTAGACGTATCAAGAATAGGCTGGCTGAGCAGCGTGCTCGAGGCGCAGAGAATCTCTCTCCGAAGAGGAAGCAGAAATGTTCTTGCAAACTCTCAGTCGCCTCCGCTCCAAAGCATCCTCCAGTTCTACAAGCGGCGACTCCACCCATGGCCCCGCGTCTATACTCTCCAGCGAAGCAACAACTTCCAGTTCCGTCACATCTTCGCCGGGCTCGACAAAGCGTTCAGCAACAACAACATGTTGGCTCTGGGAAATTTAGAGATTATACTTATGCGCAGCGTGACAAAGGAACGCACCGGGAAAGTAAGCGCTGGAAGGCGGAGCACGAATTCCGCTTTGCTCTCGGCCAGCGGTCACTCCTACAAGATGTCAGACCCGCCTATACCTGAGGACACCTCACAGACAGACCCCGACTTCTCTGCACACGACTCTGATACCACCCCTCTCGCGTCCGGCGTGGATGCACCTACCTCTGAACTAGAGCAAGGCATCGTAAAGACCTTTCAGCCGAGCCACGTAAGAAGGGTATCGCTGGCAGTGAGGAAGTCATGCGCGAAATTGAGGAGGAGGCAGTTGGCGATGGTGATGACAAATTTTAATACCACGCGCCGCTGCGCCTGAGCGCGCTTCCAGTTTCAAGAGAAGATCGGTGAGTAGCTGTGTTGATGGTACCCCCAATGTTTCATCAGCTCAATTTTTCTCTAGAATGACACACCCCGCCCAACCCCATCATCGTCCGAACCCAGTGTATATGAGACCGGGACGGCTGTCTCCCCAGATCCCTACTCTCAGACAGACGCTGCAGAATATCGCTCCACTCCGTCTCCTTACCCTCGTGCTGAACCTCACCGGCCCCCCGACTCCCTGGTTACATTCCGGGAATGCCAAGACCCATGACACCCCGTGAGGCAACTTTCGACCCCGATGAAGTCTCCCCCTCCTCTGCTTCGACACCTCGCGCCACTTCTCCCCGTTATCCCGGACAGAGCCACTTCCCCCACCTCAGGAATTCCCCGTCGTGATTCAACATCCACGCGACAGCTCCATCGTACCTCGTCCCCCCCTCCAACGAATGCCAGTGCTCCGATTACCTCTCTGTTATCTGGTGTCAATGGCCGCTTTACCCCAGACCGATCACGTACCCCAGATGGTTCGTCTGTCGAATTTGGCAACCCCATTGACTCGTCTCTTCTGGGTCGGCGGCGCCCTGTTTCGCCCTTCTCTCAAGGCACGTACCAGAGCATGACGATGTCTTCTCGCCCTTCGACGCCGAGTAACGTCACGTGGAAGGCGTCGACGACTTCGGGCAATGGTAGCGCAGGTGGTAGTCGTAGCGGAAGTGCTGTGGGTTTCGCCGAATTAGACTCTTCTTCCGCGTCTGGGCTACCATCGCCGCTGCGGAACGGGTTCGATAGGCTTTCAACTCACAAAAGGGACGATAGCAACACGAGCTCAACTGATCTCTATGAATTTACGCAGCTGAATCGGTCGGGCTCCTTACTCGACAATCGATCGCTACGGTCACCGGCTCTGCCAGATTCCCCAAGTCTCGAAAACGGGTCACACGGCTTCGACACATTCTCATATCCCAAACGGAGTCAGCCCTCGGCACCGAGTAACGACATTGGCTCGTCACCGCTGACGAGTGCCACGTTGCGGTCTTCAACACCAACCCAGTATGCACCACGTTCTCCTGGCTCTCCGGCTTTCTTCGAGCAAGATGCTAGCCGGAATTCGCGCCGCGGTTCGCGCCAAGCAACGACGTCGCCATTCTCGCCGAATCGGTCTCAAACTCCGATTCTGTCGCCACTTGCAAACTCATCGCGCTCGTCGCTAGAGTCGGCAGGTTCAAGCTACCATACATGGGAAGCAGACAAGCAGGACCGGACGCTCCCAGTCTTGGCGGCGCTTGACCCCCAACTAGTCGCGTGGCATGACCTCTCTGCGTCTGGTGGCGACGATGGCTCACCTGCTGACGGAGACGTGGAGGAAATTGTACAACAATACGCGGGACTGAGCAAAGGGGACTTCGTTGCCATCCAAGAGCGACTTATGCTTGCAGCGAAATTGAAGGCGGAGGCGCCTGAGCCACGTGAACGTAAGAACTCAATCCGGAAAAGACGCCCATCGACATCACAACCTGCTAGTGGACGGGATAACGGCGTAAGTGGGTCCGGTCACTCGTCCGCTATAGATCTAACGCATGGGTAGGCAACCGATCCCACACAGCAAGGATCTCCGCCGCGAGCTCCACCCCAAGATAGCGCGTCAAAGGCGAGCGCTCTGCTAGATTCCGTGGTAGATAGCATACAGGCGCCGCGGCCAAAGCCTTCAAGTGCTCCGATCGAATTGAGAACGGATGTTGTCGCTGGCACCCCTACCGATGCTGAGCCTTCCAGTGCAACACGAAGGAAGAACGCACTCGCGCATGCCTTATTCGGCGCTTCGGACTCTGAACGGTCTCTCACATCCCCATCCCTTCAACCTACGGACGGCCCGGGGTTGTCTGCGGAGCAGCCACCACAGATTGATAGGATTGATAGTTCTGTCAGCTCCCGTTCTCTCCGCGAAACACTCTCGCCTTCGTCACCCTCTGGTGTCTCGTCGTCTTCTGCAACGGAGCAGCGCGATACGGATAAGCGACAGGAACTTGCGATGGAAGTGCAACGCAGGGCTGAGGCCGCGATGGCACAGTTAAAGAAAATACCATCCAGCACAAAGGTCAATGACGGCTCCCACAGGAAACGTATCGATCCGAGCCAAATTTCGGGGCCGAAGTTGGTCTCTGCATCTACTAGCGTCGATACAATTCCCGTGCGCTCACCATCTTCGGCGTCGGGACAGTTGCAGATCCCGTCTCCGAATTCGTCCAAGCTTGGAACACGCTTCAAAAAACTTCGGGGATCCCTTCGCGCTAAGCCGACATTGCCCTCGGGCGATGGATCGACACCGCATCCATTCGATCAACCTTCCAGTGCTGATCGCTCATTGGCAGGCACGCCTGATGGCCCTCCACCATTCAGTGCGACTGAGCCCATGCGATCCAAGATCATGCCTCCACCCCACCCGGCTACTGCTGGACCAGGCTTGAAGGGTTTCGTCTCTCGTTTCTTGAAGCCGCGTTCCGGGGACATGCCGGAACACGAGCGCCGAAAACAGATGCCCTCCTCGTCTTCGCCAGCACCCCCTTCGTATTTCGCACAACAACAACTACAAGCCGAAAGGCGCCCTGAGGTAGGTAACCCTCGGCAAGTCATCATCCGATCAGCGCCGCCAGACAACAAGTCTTTCCGTCCGCATACACCCGTGTCTCCTGAGTCTCCCGAACCTCACCCTCCTCCCTCTGCGCCGCCTGCACCTCCTTCAGTCCATCATGATGGTGATGCCAGCACGGCTAAGGATGATGATAAGGCACTCAGGCAGTTTATCGATGCTGCCAATAATCTTGGCCTCGATCAAGCTGCGCTGACCGAGTTTCTGGCTCGCTCCACGTCCATAAGCTCGAAGAGGTTAACCGCTCACAGCTCCAAGCATATGTCGACTGCGTCAAGTGACAGAATTGGACACGATAAGAGCAACCCTACTTTGGGTGAGCTAGCGCCGCTACTTGCTACTTCAGACCTACACCATGGTGTCGGGCAACCCTCTCCGCGACCATCTGGGGACTTCGTTGGCAAGGCGCCTGCTCGCAGACCACTTGCACGCAAACCGGATGCTAATGCAGCTGTCGTGCGGCGGACTTTGATTTTCCCATCAGAGGCGAAGCAATCAACTCTCGACCCTGGCACTGCCCTTCGTAAAAGCTCGTCCACCCGCCGTCGCCGATCGACTAGTGCAGCATCGATGCACTCTAACCGTTCTCTTCACGATCGCGTCCCTACGCCCCCTCCCCCTAAGTCTACCGCGCGGCGCTTCTCTGGTGAACAATCGCCGCCATTGCCGCATATACCCAACTCGCTCTTGTCACAGACGGAGGCTGTTAACAATGTCCCTCAGTCCGCCTCTGCCATTCCTTTGGAAAAGTCTAACTCAGCCTATGATTCTCTGTGAGTCTGTGTCATGCTCATTTCAAACTTTGTGATTTATGTTTTCCTCGATTAGATATGAAATGTACACAGGTGATGTGAAGCCTGCAATTTCCGTGCCCGGTGATGCACAATCCCCTGATACCTCGACATCAAATAATCCCAACGCCCTTCACAACTTGGAGCCAGGTGCAGCTGTCGAGGTCTTGGAGTTAGCTAACGGTGAAACTATCTGGTGGGTCGTGTTGGAACTCCGACACTTAAACTCAGATATTAAATGATCGAACTTTTCATAGGTCCATTGTCAATGGTCTTCGGGACGACGACGAAGAGTCTTTTTATGGAAACCGGGCAAGTTTTGTCTCCGAATACTCGTTACGTGACAACGAAGGAGTGCAGGTGTTCTTCAAGGAACACGGAAGAAAAGGATCTAAAGACAGCCAAGCATCCTTCGTATCACGCAAGAAGACTGCTCAGGGATCGAAGCGCCCGGAGACCAAGGTATGCCGAATCGCCTAATTCGGTTGGGGTTGTGCTGATCCTTTCTCCTCGGCAATTAAAGGTTTTCTTCAGTTCTTCAGCCCAGATTGGGCGCCTTATCGACAACCTTTCGCAAGGAGCTGAAGCAGGCTCCTTCAATATCCTCCCAAGTGCTCACACTCATGCCTCGCGTCCTTCAGAGTCGTCATCGGCTCAATCGGCTCAATGGACCGTTGAGGAGCGCCTGGAGCACATGCTCAGTTCATTAGGGACGTCTTAGTTGTTCTTTTCTCTGCGTTTTGTTCATGCCGTATCGCACACTATCTCTTTTCACTTGCTTTCATATTTCGCAAATTATTATATGGGGGATTCTGATCGGCAGGCTATATACATAATACTCCGAAGCGTTCTTTACTCCTATTTCGTATACAAAGTGGTCTAGCAGCAGGGAACATGTATATGATTTATCATAGAAAAAAACCAGGGTCGATAAATATAAGTGCGGAACATGAGACGGGTCTGATTGGTCCCTCTTCACTCCAAACAGGCCACTTCGCGATCGAGCCAGCGATTCAAGCAAAGCGCCAGCAGTGCGTGGAGCAGGAGCGGCTCGTCCAAGAAGACGAAATAGAGCGTCGCGTAGTTATCTCCGACACTGAGTTGCTCCGGCGGTCGGTGCATTCGGAACAGGCCAACGCAAACGTCGGGTTCGTTGGCGGCGTAAAGCTGCAGCACCCCATGGGCAGTCATCAATACAAAACGGGCCTTGGTAGTGTTGGTCAGACGGACGGAGAAAATCGGGACGTACGTCGTAGTTGCCGTAGGGGGGGTGACGACGCCACCAAAAGGTGCGCACGACGCCGTCGGGGCCTTCACAAAGAAACGCGCGGGAGCTGGCGTGCACGAATAAGCGAAAAGTTTGTTTGTTTGTAACAATTTGTTTTGTTTTGCAGTGGTCGCGAGGTCAGGTGAGTACGTACGTGTGTATATTTGTATGGGCGCCGAAAATGAAATAAAATAGAATAGGTAGTGAGTTTAAGGGGTGCGACTGTCAAATAGGTGTCGTACTCTGGCATGGATGGAAAAGGCGCGACGAAGTCGCCCATGTGAACCTCCTTCGGGGTGGACCCCGACCTGGTCACGGTGCCCAGAGCGCTGGATCCCGTCCAGTTGAGCGTCGCGACCATGGTGCCACTAGCGTCGTTCACCTGATGTTATTACGGTCTAGTGATTCACTATACGCGCGAGATAAAGGAAGGGGGGGCAACGCACGATTGTATGGGTCGTGAGGAAGCCGACCGGAGTCATAACCGAGTAAAAGACGAGCGGGTCGGTGCCCATGACGTGAAACCCGTCGCGGGGGTCGTCCGAGTGCAAAAAATGAACCTCTTTATTGGCAGGGATGTCGGTCGTGTGGGTCATGATGAGTTCGTTGCTGTTGGGTTGCTGGCGAGTTTCAGAAGACAGAGAAGGGTTTTTATGGGCGTATGAGCTGCTTTTTGAAATGGGAAACCATGCTCACTCCCTGAGGTCGATGCCCAATATGCACGATCAGACGAGAGGTGCCTATAATAAATCGACAGCGGCGCCAAAGCCGTCATGAAGCACCAGCGCAGAGGCATGGCTGATGTCAATAAAGCCCATGAATATGAGAACCACAATAGAAGAGTTTGTGCGTGAGATCGCAGCTAGTTAGATGCGATGAGACGTTCGAGAGGGTGAAGGAAAGGCAATCTCAACGGCGCGCGCTAGCTGCGGCCGATCTTCGCTGGAAGAGCAAGCAAAAGAGAGCAACCCGGAAAAACAAAAGGACCGGGAGAACGAGTTGCGCCGCAAGGAGATCAAGATCGACTCTATTAAGTCGACAAAAGGGGTGGGCACAACGAGATAGCATTGCGTATACGTAAGCGTGGCAGGGAGAGAAAAATCGAACCCCACAATCCTCATACTGCATTGACTTTCCAAAGGTTCTTCCGACGGACCTTCCGAGTGACATGCACGGCACTCCCCCCAGTCCCCCCTCCAACAAACGCAAGGACAACAGCCTCCTCTGCACCTGCACTACGCGCGATCCCACGTTTGCGTAACTGAATGGCATCTTTAGCGAATTGGAAGCGTGTTTGTTCTGAACCTGCGTCACGCGTGTGTGAGACAGTTGCAAGACGTGAAGGGAATGGGAACTCACCGATCTGGAAAGTCGGGGATTCAACGGCCTCTTTGAAAATATCAAATGGTGTCTGGGAAAATATCCGCAGCAGAGTGTCTCGCCCGCTGGCTGTGGCTGGCAGCGAGGCCGGATCGCTCCGCGAAGGGGCTACAGGATCGCCGGAATCTAGGCTAGCCGGAAGCGTGACCATAAGAAAGTGTAACACATCGCTGCGAAAACGTTGCGCATAGAAGCCGAAGATAGATGAAGGCGAAGGCGACGAGTTGGGCATCTCCGCCCCGTCTGAGGGGATCATGTTGACGAGAACGAGCCATGATGCGATGGTCTCGAGGTTAATACCTTGGCGACATACGTCATAGGCGTAGTTGCACAAGTCATCCATACCACCAAGCAGGCATCCAGCGGCGAGGACACCGCGTGCATTTTCGGGGCGGACTAGGGCAAGAGAAGCCGGCGAGTACAGATACCCAAGTGCTGGATGATTGTACGTCGTGTAAGAGAATCCGTAAGTGATAGGAAAAAAACGTGGGCACCTGTGGCAAAGCCCTAAAGATGGGATCCAATCAACTGAGTTTGACGGAAACAGAAAAAGGATAAAGGGCCACACAGCTAGGGTAACTTCCGAGTCCTGTTCCAATGGCACATAAATGACGCGTTGGCCGGCTACTTGCGGCGACGTTGACATTAAATGTACGAGGTAAGGGGAGCGGGAGAGTATTATTGCATGCAGGTGGTAGGTGTTCTGATGGACATGCTGCAAAGTGCACGGTGGGGCAGATCATGAGTGACCGGTACGCCGATGGAGAGGTGGAGGTACCAAAATAGTGTCTGCGTAGTTCTAGGACAGAAAAACAAGGTTTAGCGCTGGGTTATGACCGCATATAAGAGCAAATTGCTCACGCCAGACTGGAAACCAAAGTGGTAGAGATGGTTGACTATTGATTCGCAGTGTGTAACGGACTGTAACCTGGAGGAGGACGCAGTTGGGTCGAGTCAGCCATTTTGCGGGTGCATTGGGAGTGTCCGATGTCGGGTGTTGGTGTGAGTCATGCACACACGGCACTCAGGTCGTACTAAATGAAATCGCACTACTACTTACTGATCACGAGAATGAGCATCGGATGTGGACGAAGATTCAGGGTCGTGCACGGATTCATTGGCCGAAGACGACGAATGTAGATAGGTCCCGTTGTGAGAGCTCGATTGACCGTTCACGAAGACTGGACTGGTGTGCATATCCCGAATACACCAAAAGGTGTCCCTCAGCTCTCCAAACATCCCTGTACTACGGCACGTGACCCCCCGATCTTTACAATAAAAATTTCATATACTGGCGCATAACTAGTTAAAGGTCATTCCGACTTGTTTTGCTCTCTTCGACCTCTTTTTGTTTTTGTCTTTTGGTCATATTTATATTCCAGAGCATGACAAAAACCGTAGCCGGGTCTCGGGCTCGTGGCTGAAGACTATTACAGCGGAATACTACCAGTCCAATTTCAGGCAACCATGGAGCTCGGGCTGGCTTGGGCGCGCTATGAGTTTCTAAGAATCGGAGTAGGGACTTGGCGCCACTGATCGTGCTGAAGCGGGCGAGAAGGGCGTTGAGTCGACGGTTGTCTATGCCGACGGAATGTCTTGCCTCTAGGAAGAGGGTCCAGTCGTATACGATGTGTGGGATACCACTTCCTAGGAAGTAGGGAAATCCAGTTGTTCGGAAGGGAGCAATCAAAGGAGCAGGCAGGAAGTGGGACGGGAGGATACACGTCAGTATAGGGTTCTGTACCCCAAGACGCACGTTCATGGGGTCCCAAAAGGAAAAGACGTCTGGGATGATGCGTTCCTCGTAGCCGCACTCAAGGGTGACGTCGAGCGGGCCAAAGTCTTTTTGAAGCGGCAGGTGTAGTCCACATTAATGGAATGCCCCAACGCAAGGCGGAGTGGGATGCGCGGAGTGGGGGATTTTCGAAGCCGCTATCCACGGGCGGTAGTTGTGACCGTCTGAGGTGGTTGTAGGGGAAGACGTGGTAGGCGAAAGATGTGTACGGTTGAGTGTGCCGTCCGCGGGTTCATTGGTCAAATGCCTCCTTGGTGGTGGATTGGACCTGACGGCGACGACGACATTGTCCATACAATAGTCTGTCATTTGTATAGTAAAATGGTGTCATACAGTCTGTCGTTCGTATACATACATGCAAGTGTTGTCCTTTGTCATCCGATGACTGCGCGCAAACCTGGAGCCCTAAAGGTAGCTGGTTAAAGCCCCTAAGACTGACACTCGACTGAGCCGTGTACGTCTGGGAACGAAGGAAGGGCTACGATAATACATGAGAGAAGTTGAGAGCATGCTGGATCGAGCGTGAGTACCAGAAATGCCGGAGATGGCCGACCGAGAATGTAAGAATATTGAGGGAATAGGCCTGCTGCCTCCTGCATTATGGTACGAAAGTACAGCCAGGCCCACCGACGCTGATCCAGATGCTGAACGCATCCGCGTCGTACATCCGCATCGTACAAGACTCCCTCGCCTAATTCATAGGCCTGGTCGTATTCCGTCTCATCCCCCCATCCACAAGGCAAAGTGGCTGCGGCTTCGCCAACCATTTCACCGTCTCTCCAACCATGTTGGTGACCATACCGACGACGTGAATTAGGGCGATGGGGGAATTGGCCCCCCCCAATGATTCGGATTGACCGAATTGCCGCACGTGCTTCATGGGACACGGCACCACGAAGGGGACGGAAAGCCGGTCTATCCCCTCAGGGGTGACCACAAGATCACTCGTTGGTCATCGCAACGAGTGCCCTCAGCGGGGAGCATCTTACCTAGGACCTGGGCTGATGAACATTTGGCTGCAGCAGAAGCTGCCGTGACGGCAGAGCAAGAGTCATAGTAAAGGTCTTTAGTCAGCATACCCAACAAGCAAGGTGTGCATCGGGAATATTTATGGAGGGTGTCTAAATACCTTGATTTCTTCGGTTTGGACTCATTGGACTGGTGTCCTGTTGGCCGGTATACCACAGCTTACAGCCGCATGCTCCTGACCGAGTTTCTGAGCAGTTGCAAGACTTGAGGGATGCACGCGCTCGTTTGCACTGATGTCCACACGCTTGGACCCACTCTAGCTCATACTATGCTTACCACACATCTGTCAACGTAACCCAATATCTTGCAATTCCGAAAGATCGTAGTGGATCAGTACTTTTTGACACCCTTGTCTTTCCCAAATAAAAACACCATATTCTCTAGCATGTGTAAATGTGAGATCATACAATATAATGAGATCAGAGCAAAATTACGGTCGTGAAAATCGACAAAGGCGATGGGGTGGTCCCAGAAGGTGCCCCAGCCCAGATCTGAGCGATCCCAACGTTTACTGGACCTTACCTTACTGTTGATTACCATCCATTACTGCAGTGACTCTACAGATTTTTGGGGTCGATGGAAAAAGGCGATCGAGTTGGAGACAAAGAGTCTCCAAGGACCCATGAGAGGTGACAAACGTGACCCAATTCGGCAAACTCCTTTTCGGACAGCAAAATGACTGACACATGTTGCCACATTTGCCGAAACGCCGCCATTCCTCTGCCTGCCAAAACCCTGCCGCCGCCGTGACAATGCGTGACCAAAATTTGCAGAGGTGGGCCCCATCGCTCCACGTTGAGCGGGTTGAGAAACAAATGAATAAAAATCAGAATCAGGTGTGAGATACATGCATCTATCAATATGTACAAATGAAGTAGCTACGACATGTTGTTGAAGCTACAAAAAAAGATTACTGTTTTTTTGCAGAGGTGTGGTAAGCATAGTAGTTGATATAAAAAAACCCAGATATATGATGGTATAACATAATACGAGTCGACGGTTGGGTCTGGTAGTGCGATCTTCGATATGCGGTTTCCAAACAAGGAATTTCGGATTTCTCCGGCTCAATTGGTAGTCCAGCTTGCGATAACCAATAGGATGGGGAAATTTGCCCAACCATTGTGGGTTCCGAGGACTCTTACGCGGACCCTCCTATCCTTGAGAAAGGGGGGTGTCCATCCGCACATTCCGTGGGAAACCCGGACCTGAGAGGACGCTTACAGTTGGGAATAACTGTAATGACCGCGTTCTTCCAACGGGTGGGGTAGTAGAGGAGCCGGACGCATGCATCGAGAAGCTCAGTGAGGAGGTGCTTGATGGTCTTCGGCTCAATTAATGAGTTGATACCCGACTCCAGAGAGGCCTGGTGCTGGGGCTGTTAGACGTCTTGCCAAGCAGCGCGCAGATTCCTTCCTCGATCATTGGTGTTGTTCTCTGCTAGGGGGATCGTCGCGAAAAACCTCGTCGACTATGAATAGGTTATCAGCTGAGCATTTGGACAGGAGCTTCGTGCTCGAAACAAGGTCTCCATCTCCGTTGAGGAGTGTGGAGCATGGAGACTCACCGTCGCGGCCAGCTGGCCAACTCCCAGACACCCGTCTTCTTGAACCCACTCCTCAATTTCACCCGAGTCAGGCTTGTAACCGCTGATCTCCTCCTTGGGAAGTCTGAAGATCCGGAAGGTCGTGAAGGTCGGGGAGCATATCGGGGCGTGGTCTGATCCCATCGACCCCAGCCAGTTAGTCTGGGATTGCGAAGTAGAGAAGCTCCGGATTATCCACACAAGGACAAGTACGCTATCTCTTCCGTTGGTGGCGAGCGTGCCTTCCCTCGTGGTTCAGGGAGGAGTGCTAGGGTTTGTGTCGTTAGCCACTCTTCAAGTCGTGCGAGGATTTGTCCCGGCCCGGAGTGGCGCAAATGATGAGAGAGTGATGAGAGATCATGCGCCTGACCAATGCGGAATGTACTGCGCATTGAAGGACTCCGTTGCACCGCCGAGCACCATCTCAACCTGACGGACAAGAGTCACTCTAGGTAATAAGGCACAAGAGGCTCACATTTGGGTGGATGACGGCACGACTCAAATGAATGGATCAGGACGGGGGGTGAGTATGGTGAGGATAGTCGGGTCGAGGTCAGGTCTGCGCAAGGATCTGCGATGTCGTTAATCGCTTGCCATCACCCAACTGAACGTAGGGGTGTGCGCAGATACTCGTTCCGCCAGCCTGAGATGCGTGGGGCCTGCGACTTGCATCTATCTCGGAGGTGTGGACATAAGTTACGACCTTCCTCGACTCGAGGGGCGCAAAGGAGGATAGATAATATGTCCCATTCGGGGTTAGCCGCTGCACAGTACCTTTGCCGTGTCATCGAACCAATGCTCCTACATAAATATGTGAGCGTTTACCGGCATGGGTCGCCTTGTTCCATTTACCCATATTAATTTCAACCTCTTGAGAAGGTTTTAAGAGAGAAGCCGCGGTGTTGCAAGCAAGAAAATCGAACTGAATTGATTATGTAATACTATTACAACCGAGGCGCGGCGCGGTAGACAGCCAAATCAAATGTATGCAAAGCTGGACCGAGTCCATGAATATGCTCCGATGTGGTCTTCTGAGCGTACGGTATGCCAACAGGGGAGAGAGAAAGAAAAGAATACAGATGCAACGATTGGATGTTACACGTAAGAGTACAATCTGAAAAACGGTGGTCAGACAGTTGGTTCATGCAAAACGGACCGGATCTCAACGCACGGTTTCCGATACAGGACAGTGTGGGACAGAAAGGGGTATCGGCGCATGCACGTGCGCGGGTTACTTTTTGCTCCATGTCGACTTCTTCTTCAACAAGACGTCCTCCAATTCAGGGGTCGCGCGCCCATCTGGTCTGTACAGCGTGAAGATCTGCTTGGAGGTTGAAACGGACGACGACGATGAAGATGTGGATGATGCAGATGAGGTCGAACGAGCTGTAACCATTTGCGGTGGCGCATACTGGGGTATCGGCGCAACGAGTGGTGGTGTGGTCGGCTGTGTGGTCGGGGGTGAAGGTGGATTCTGCAGGTATGCCGAGGGCACTCCTCGCGCATACTTGACGGCGGTGGGGGCTGGGGAATTGCGCCCTTGACATGATCCGTGAATGGGTTGTTGCCGAAGGGGTTAAACTTGAGAGACGACGAGGACATGATGAGTGAGTTCAAGTGTGGGGTAGTGAAGTGTTCGGTATGAAGCTGCTGGGTTGGATCGCTAAAGTGATTTGGAGGACAGGGCCCTTATTATATAGCGATTCAGGCATTCCCACTAGCGCGCGGAACGGACACACTGACTCGGAAGACGGAAATGCCGCTGGAGGGGGTTGCGCCCCTTTAGCCCTGCCAGCTTGCTCGGAAGAGTCATAACCGGGTAGAAAGATCCGTCACATGTGAGCCACTTTTTCATCTCGTGTCCGAAGCACCCCACAACGAACGTGAGGGGTAAATTTCACGATCTACTTGGAGCATCACATGCGACAGTTCAGGTCCCCTATGCCGACACGGGCAATCCAGTTTGTTACTCGCGATCCGACAGAATGGTCCAACACGTTCTCAGGGGGCAGTGCGGTCCACGAGTGCTTATGAACATGAAGACCCTCAAACCTACAAACCTTTTATGTTACGTGACTGACATGTGTCAAATCAAGTGCACGCCTTTTGTGCAAGGCGCCGCCTTATCGTACTCACACAACACCTGGCACAAGTCCGACAAGCGATAATATCACCAACGGGCATGTTGATGAGCGATTCAAGATTAAAGGTGAGGCGCCAATTGAGGGAGTTATCGGAATTTTTTCGTACAAAATCTTCACCTCCACGGCTATATGGCCCAAGTCCATGGACTGGGGCGGATTAATAATCATTTGGGCGCCTTTGCCTAGGTAACAGAGAAACTGTATCATGTACGAAGAAGCCGGAGCTGCGATGCCTCAAAAAAACAAAAGGCACCGGAGCTCAGTCGTGGCCACCGCACACCACGGAGAGGGATTATCGCTCGGGTCGAAGCAACAAGTCAACATCATAGTACGTGATTTTGACGGGAAAAGTGGTGGTGCAGGGTAAGGGTTAGCACACAGCACACGCAGTGATAGAAGCATGACCATAAGAGTGAACAGCTCGCAGATAATTGATCCTAGATAACAACCAAGCTGAGATAGTTGGGAAGTTATGACCTCATGCAGGTGCACGTCAACAGTAATGAAATCTTGAGAAGAGATACCACCGGAAGAAGCCAAAATTGCGGCAGCTGTCGAGCTAAGTGGCGGTTACGGCGAAACTATGAATACCTCCAGGCGTTTTTTTGTTGAGCCGTTAAGCCAGATAGGGCAGGTGATGACGCAACACGACCAAGGTTTAAGCAGACAGGAACCAATGGTAGGATGACGACGGCACTTCTAATCACACCCTCCAATGATGTTTGGACGATAGAGACCAAAACTAAGTTTGTGTGGGTTCACGATGCAGATACGGGATCCAGGGTGGGTGGATGTGACAAAACCATGAAGTGTCAAGCCAGAAAGAGGAATTTTGATGAAGGATGAGGTAGTCGGGGAGAGGGGTCTAGAAGATCAGTAATAACGACCAGCTTGACAAGGGCATAGGGTGAGAGAGTGACGTTCATCTGGCAATATGATGCATATAATGACGACTCATTCCATTGCGACTGAATGCAGAGTGGTGTCACCGCCCTCAAGCAGTGTATAGACTGGGGACTTGGACGCTGGGTGACGCGAACGCGATGTGAGGAGTGCACGTGACATTGTTGCTAAGTCAAGTGAGACATCGGTCAGCTCGGTCGGCCCACTCGGCAAGCGGCCACAGCGCACTCAACTCAGTTACCCACCACTTCTCCTTCCATAGTTTACTTCTTTCACCCTCATTTTTCTTTCATAACTCATATCCTACCTTGTAATGCCCACCGTTTTGGGGGAACCGTGAGCCCCATCTCGATATCCGGCTTCGTTGTATACCTTGCTAATCGGCTATCCTTTCGTCATGCAGGAGGAAAATCAGGATCACAGGTCTGTTGTATCTTCCTGTTTCTCCGTATCGACTGAAGGAGGCATCCCTTCACAGTCGTCGCTGCTGATGGTCTAGCCAAGCGCGATGTCTTCCGTCTTCCGACCCGTTCGCTGTTATCACCGTCGATTCGGAACAAACAACCACAACGAGCGTGATCAAAAAGACTCTTAACCCTTATTGGAACGAGAGCTTTGATATGTCAGTCCTCCCGTCCTTCAACGGTCGCAGTCCGTGTCTTACTTTGCCATGGCAAAAATCAAGTATGGTTAAGGATTCCTCCGTTGTTGCGGTTCAGATCTTCGATCAACGCAAGTTCAAGCGACGGGATCAAGGCTTTTTGGGCGTGGTCAACGTACAAGTGAGCAACTACTTGGATTTAGAACTTGGAGGTCATGGTACGTCCCCTCACACCTCTTAGTGTCTTGTACCTTTTTCTTTCCCTGACCGGTTCGTACCATCATAACACAGAGATGTTACAATTAGACTTGAAAGA
>JAKELI010000962.1:0-15615 GCA_021525025.1 Lactarius hengduanensis | reverse complement strand
AAAAAAAAACGTATCTTAATAGCCCAGCGGCGGCGGGGGGGTGTGGGGGCCAAGGGACAGGGCGTGGTGGTGTCGTGGATTGCGTGCCCGCGACGGTGTTGTCCCTGGAGTAAAGGGGGGTGGCCTGCAAAGGCGATACCTAGAAGAGGACCGTTTAGAAGAATGGTTAGAAGGAAAAGAAAAGAAAAGAAAAGAATAAACGCACCAGGTGAGTTGTTGAACGTTGAAACGTTGAAGCTTGAAGGTGTCGAAGTAGAAGGGTGCCCAGTGTCGACGTGTCGACGTGTCAAGGCACCCTTTCCCACGCGGCAGATTCAGCCTCCGCCAGACTTTTTTTTTTTTTAAGTCGGGTGTGCGTCTGCTGCCACGACCGTGACCGCCACCGGCCCCACCGACGCCCACCACCAACGCCACTCCCACACGTGGACTCGGACAGCAAGCCACCACCACCACTCCGATGCGAGCCCCACGCGACGACGCACGCGGCATGGTGCAAGCCGCACGACGACGACTCGCACAACGACGACCGATGGCACGAAGATGGTGTACAACGGCGCGACAACGGCAAGACGATGGCACGGCGCGACCATGACACGACCACGGCGCGACCACGACGCGACCACGGCGCGACCACGGCGCGACCGCGACACGACTACGGCGCAATAACGGCGCGAGTCCGCGCGAAGACTACGCCGACGGCCGTGCAACGACGGCGCGACCACGACCACGACGAAGTGGCGGCAGAGGGGGCGGCGACGGGGCGGGGCGGGATTGGCGACGGCAGTGTGGGACGGCAGAGGCAGCAGTACTTAAGATTTTTCTATTTACTTGATACTGTACTTTTGTAACTACTTAACAAGCTTATGTGTACTTAGATTTTACTCGTGCTTAATGACTAGTTCACTAAGCAGAAAATAAGCAGCTTGAGAGGCTTAGAAAGGGCTTAGAGTAAATAAGCACTCTAAGCCCAGTAAGTTTTTGTGATATTTTCCTGATGTGTCGAGGCGTTCACTCGAAACGGCCCAACCATGGAGTCGGAAATCCCAACAGATGACCCGCAAGATCTAGCAACGGTGATACGACTGCGCTCTCCCTGCCTGGTGAAATCGCACTTTTTGCAGTTTCTAGCAGTACCCTATGCTTCTGCGCTCGCTCGCGCCTTCTCGCGCTCTCCTGCGCTCTTGCACGCTTTCTAAGCGCTGTGTTCCCACGCAATTCGCCGCGTTCCTGCGCACTTGCGCACTTTGCCGCGCACTTGCGCGCTTTGCTGCGCTCTCTGAGCGCTCGGCCTCCCACTTTCCCCTGTTTATATAATGCACCCCATTACTTAGCTTACTTTCCTTAGTATATAGCTCATGTATTCACAACCTTACACACCAGATTCTAATAGTAGAGTTCTCCCCTCCAATTTCGGACTTCAGAGCTCAGTGCAGTTCTCCCCTCGCGTTCCTCAGTGTGCCGCACTTGCGCACGGCCCTAGCGACTCAAGCGCGACGTGTTCCTGACCCCAGCGGCCACTCATACGAAGTTTCGCGCCGCGCCGACACGTGCGTGACCATTTGCGACCACTTGCGACCAACCGAGCGCACTTCCTCTCCCGACCTCGCCGCACTCGCGCGTGGATCTAGCCCTTCGACACCGACGCGCCCGCGACCACCGCGGACCCGCATATGACCACTCGCGCCCCGCGGAGGCCTGCGCGACACCTCACGACGCTTCACACCCCCTAGACCCTGCGCAACTCTGACTGTTTCCTAACGCTTAGGGGCAGTTTAGTGTATCAACGGGCCATGTGGAAGACGATGAAACATCGTATGCATCTGGTGACTCACTCAGAAAGTTATGGGCATTCATAAATCAGGTGCGCAGTCATTCTTATTCTTATGGGCGAAAGCTGATGGAGCTCAGGTCCGACTTTCCCCACAAGCGTCCACTTTTTTCTTCAAGTGTTGTGCCGAGGAAGACCTGCCCCGTCTCGAACTCCTCAAATACGTTCGGACGCGCTGGTCCTCGATGTACGACTTACTCGAGCGCGCGTTCTTGTTGAAATCGGTATTCTCATATTTCCATGTCCCCTTATCGTCGCGCTCCATCTCATTAACCATCAGGGCATCATAAAATTTATTCAGCTTGCCGACGATAGTGAGCAAGTCCCGAACCTACAGAAGAAGTGTTACGCGGACTTCAAGCTTACCCCGAACGAATGGGATAACCTCGATTTACTTCGTCAGATACTCAGGGTACGGTAATCCAAGTCTCTCACACAGTCGGTTGCTAAACCTGTAACACAGCACCCTGCTCTTGCTCAACAAGAATTCTCTTCCGAACGCGTCCCAACAGTTTCCCGCATATTTCCGGTAATTGAATGCTTACTTACAGCGATGGAAGCCGCTGAGAGGGACTCGAAGTTCGAGGCCAATTCGTGTTGCCATAGCTGCTGGCGTTGCGAATCTCTCGAAGTGGTATTGAACGCTCGACAACTGCCATGTGTATGTAGTATGCAATGGTGTGTCAAACGACTTGGGGGTATGATTCGTAGTGTGATTGACTAATATACTCGACAGTTCTTGACCCATCTTACAAGCTAGCATATGTCAGGAAGAACTGGGGTCCCGAGTTTGTCTCAGCGTACCAAGACGATCCTTGCCATAATTGTGAGTCTACCGTTGTTTCGACTTGGGGTTTCAGTGACTCAGTATCCAATCCAGTTTGATAAATACCATCAAGCCACTCAAGATGTTAGAGGAGACGTTGTAGCCCGTCATCGCAGCCAGGTTCAGTACTACAATACCTTATCCAATTATCTCGCATTGACATAGATCTAGTAAACAACAACAACGTAGGCTACGGATCAAATTGGATGCAGCTGTCGCTCGAGGACGACAGCGACGATGAAGATATTGCTGACCCTCGCAAGGAACTCAACTGACTATCTAGATTCTAAACATGAGGTGCGGAAGGAAGGACTCGTTGAATGGTGGGGCGTAAGTATATTGCTTATACCGTTAGGATGTCTAACTAACAAATCACGGCCCGTTAGCATAATTCGGTCCGCTATCCTACCCTCTCCCTCATTGCACGAGATTATCTCGCAATTCAAGGGTCGTCCGTCGCCTCAGAGCGTGCCTTTTCGAGTGGTCGTCTCACCAGAACATACTTACGCAATCGACTCAAACCCGACACATTTGAGGCGCTTCAAATTGTCAAAAGTGCTTTTCGGAATGGCCTTCTCAATACCGGCGAAGAAGCCGCAGCTCATGTGGCAGCGGAATGGGACTTTGGTGGTCTTATTGACGCAGAAGAGTCTTCAGACCCTATCTAGATATTGTAGTTGTTCCGTTAGTAGGGTTTGCAAACATGCACAGAACTCATTCAAGACCAACGCTAGATTACTTTATGCCATAAACAGCTGAGACAGTTGACTATTGTATCACAAAAGCGGCAAACGACAGTGCGCCCCGGCGTCCGAAAAATGGTCTGACAAAATCGGCGAAACCCTAAGGGAATGTGGCGTGGGAGGCGCCCCTCACGCCTGCACCCAATGTACACGTCTTCTTGACTCCAACACGCTACTGACATGGAATCCCTGCCATGTCTTCGCTCTATTCTCCTTACAATGCTAGAACCTCAAAACAACAGGAACTATTCGACCTGCTTGTTCTACACCAGCGGAGCCTCATTAACTTGTTCGACGTTAGTTCCCCCAGTGAAGACAAAAGGAGAGAATTACAGAGCAGTACGTAGCCTACGTTACTTGATAGCCAACTAATCACTTTTACATCAGGCAAAAGTACCGTGGACGGTCCTTTTCCAACGGACTTCAACTGCAAGAGGTGAGTATCGATCTCTTTGCCTCCTTTATTCGGGTTTCTCACGTTTTCTCTCAGCTCGTAGTGCGGTGAGCCCTTGCATGCCCTACCACTCTGTCCTCGACGAAAACTTACACACACACAGAGGGGAAAGTGCGCTCACATCCCGAAGATCTACCCTCTCTTCCCTCGCTCTCATCGCCATGGGACTAGTGCCTCAACAGCTCAGCTGACGCTTTCTTCTACCACCACTGACGTAGTACGGCAGATCGGCGGCTCCCTTCAGTCTTACCCCTTTGATGCCCCGAGTGCAACATCTGCAGATAGCGACACCGGAGACCCCCCATGTCTGAATACTCACCGACAACAAACATCTCTCAGTCTACTGCGGAGGCATCCTCTGCAAAGGTACGCTCTGTTCAAATGACCTTCGTGGACCGTGCCCGAACCTGACAGCTTGAAATAGCACAGTACGACAACAACTTGCTGTTTACCAATCCCCGCTGCTCGGCGCTGCCTTTGTCTTACCACCCTCACACCCAAGTACGCAAGGTCCTTCAATGCCAACACCAGACACCCCCACGTCTGAATACTCACCGACACTGACACCAGCACCGACACATTTCTTGGGCTACTGCGGAGGCGTCCTCAGCAAAGGTACACTCTGTTCAAATGACCTTTGTGGGCCGTTCCCAAACCTGACAGCTTGAAACCAGCAACGCAACAACTTCATTCCCCAATCCCCACTGCTCGACGCAGCCTTCATCTTACCGCCTCCACACCCGAGTACGCAAGGTCTGACGACGCCGACACCAGAGACTTTGAATACTCACCGACATCACTCGCAGCTCGCTTCCTTCACCACTTTCTGCTCGACGCAGCCTTCGTCTTACCGCCTCCACACCCGAGTACGCAAGGTCTGACGACGCCGACACCAGAGACTTTGAATACTCACTGACATCACTCGCAGCTCGCTTCCTTCACCACTTTCACCTCTCATTAGACTCGGGGAACAACGGTACGTGCTTATCCCTCGCAGCATCGATGATATCTTACCAACATCTTCTGTCTAGTTATTCTTGCACCGCGTGAGGGATTTATCTGGGCTGGCCAGTTCGCAGTCACGGGCCCATGGACGGGCCCATGGCGTGGTGGAACAGGTACCGGTTTAATATGGGGCGCAGATGCGGATAGAGTAGCTATAGACCCTCTGTGATTTTGTTTAGAATTTTAAAAAGTTGTTTTGGAATTTTTGTGCGGGTTCGGGGTTCGGACGGGGTTCGGACACGTCTGAGCCCCGAACCGGACCCGAACCGGACCGGACCTCATTGGGGTTCGAGGTTCGGCATGAGAGCCCGAACCGGACCCGGGTCCGGTTCAGGGTCCGGAAAAATTGGTCTCCGAACTGGACCGCACCGGACCGCGGCAACCCTAAGCAAGTCGTCCTTCACGTACGCCTAGTGGAACTTGCCCTAGTGCCCCTTACGATCACGTGCACTTCAAGGCCATGTATTCGTGTCACGTGACTTCCGAGTTGAGGAATCCG
This sequence comes from Lactarius hengduanensis, assembly GCA_021525025.1. Taxonomy (NCBI): domain Eukaryota; kingdom Fungi; phylum Basidiomycota; class Agaricomycetes; order Russulales; family Russulaceae; genus Lactarius; species Lactarius hengduanensis. The sequence continues at coordinate 10,260 of JAKELI010000962.1, read as the reverse complement.
CTAAGTCATTAAAACGCCCTTTCACAGTTCAAGTCGGACTCACGCCAGTGGCGGCGTTACATACCCACTGACATCGCAGGCATGCTGAGATCGCAAAGCATCTCGCGCCGCCCAGGGTAAGTCTGTCCACACACGTAGTATACAATAATTTTGGGCATACTCTTGGGCATACTTGCCAATCGTAAATGACGCGCACGCAGATCTCCCGAGGCTATATCCGGTCATCTCACGGTCCTGTCTCTGGCTTCCGTTCGTCCGATTCGTGCGTGCGTGTGTGCGTGCCCCTGTGCCAGTGTCCCCGCCTCGCTGACGACCCGAAAGGACTTTGCTCGTTTCGGGACCAACCGCGATGGACGTCCAAAACATCACTCCACCCTCGAACTCCTAAGTGGCCGGTGGTGGTAGGTCTAGTAGTTCGGCTGCATGTACTACGGCTCAGACGGCACGGTCAGAAATACAGGGGGGATAAAATAGAATAGAATCACCGTAGGATGGGACATATGTACGTGTTGAATTAATCGCAATGTGTTGTTGAAGCTACAGAAAAGAAAAGTGGTTTTTTGCATTGATACTAGTCCGATACCGTGACAGTGGTACAGCAGAGTAAGTGAAGTCCGCGTCCGCTTTTACTATTTCTTCGGTCGTAACGCCAAATCTTGCCTGGTCAACTCGAATGATAATGAGAATTACAACGAGCCAATTCTGATCTAAACACTCTTCCTCTCTCATGGACGTCTAGAGGAGAGGCGGCGGCCCCGAATCGTATCGTTATAGCAGTATGGTCGCTTGCTCAGGGTAATCGAATCCTTCACGAACTGCATCAGGGTCAACTGCAGTGTCGGCCTTGCATCTTGCATCACGGATTCACGATAACTCGAGCCATCAGCAACAAACTGGCCTATAAACAGTGTCATTACGGCGTATAACTCGACCAATCTCTCTGACTAGTTATTCTGGCGGGTTAGAAGAGCCCGCATCAAGTGTGCGCATTAGTCGCAAGAAGTCAGGCGTCCCAAGACCTGTCACCTACGGGGCCCAGCGTCAGCAAACGACGACACTGAATAGACACAAGACTGGCGGGACGCACAGGGTCCCATCCGACGACGGCGGAAAATCCATCGGTATTGCAACCCGGGTTCGAGCCAGACACGATGTCGTTGATGCCGTTGAGGCCACCACCGTAAAGCCAGGGGTTCAGAAAGCCGAGCGGAGGCTTGCCTTGCGAAAGTCGGTAGTCATTAAGTAGGGAGATAATTCCCGCCACGATCTGTACTTTAGCGGTCAGCGTGACGCTCGAGGATGGACGGCGCAGAGAGAAGAGAGGAAGGAGATACGCACTGGCGCTGAGCAGCTTGTTCCTTTCGACATGATATCCTGTCCTTTGTATAATGACGGGATTGTCATCGCCTGCGCGGAAATATCTGGGATGCCGCGGCCAGAACGGCTGCACAAGTTACAACGGAATATGTCAGATTAGGTCACGCGCGGACACACTTGTAGAGGCCAGAATACTGCTGGCCGAGGTTGTCGAGGAAGGTGGACACCGCCTGCTGCTGGTACTCCGGGTGCACAAAGTATTCCGAGAAACCGCCACCGGACAGGCTGGCTGCTTCTTCTGGCCAGAAGCTCGTCGTTCCGCCAACGGCAGTGACGTAGGGACCTGCAAAAATGTGGCCGAGTGGTGAGCCAGCTGTACCTGCGCTTGTGCACTGCCTGCGGGTAGATAATAAAGGCCACACGCACAGGTTGCGGGGAAAAGAGGAGTGAATCGGGCGGTGCAGTCACCTCTGCCGACACCGTCGTCGCCGCTTGCGAAGAGGACACTGGCGCCGCGCGTGCCGAGCTGCGCGAACAGGCGGCACAACTCTATCGCATAGTCCTTCGCGTAAGCCTTTTCAAGAGCGCCATATGACGTGGTGATCGTCTGCGGGACGTTCTCTTTGCTGAGGACGGCGTTCAACCAGGCAAGATAAACATCGTTGTCCGGCGATGACTTTGTGCTGTAGAAAATGTGTGGGGTCGGGTATGTCATGGCCTCACTGAGCTGAATATCGACGTTCGCTTCTTTTCCAGGTTTATCCGGGTGGTATTCGCCGCCGTTGACTAATTCGACGACATAGGTCGCATCGATCCCGTCGGGGCGGTATTTGCGCATGTACGAGGTCAGGTCCGCTGGGCTTGGGTACTCCCGATTATATCCCGCAACGCCGACCTTGTTTCGGTCCATTGCACTAGGCACGTAGGTGACTGTGCGATACAGCCAGCGCAGGAATGCCGGCGTTGTGTGGGGATTACGGCGGCTCAACGGCATCGTCACGGGCTCTCCCGATGGCGACTTCCCCGGCCCCACTGCTGCCACGTCAGAGCGATTGAGCGTTGTCTGCCACTGCGTGAGTAGGGAGGAAAAGAACGTCGTAGGTGCTACAGTCTGCACATGCCCATGCAGAACTACAGGAAGCGAGTACCCAAGTGTGCGCACAATTGTCTCATTCGTCTTGGTGTGCGTGTAGAGCTGGTATGACGCCCCGAGCAAGTCGTTGGCTTGGGAAACGGACACCGCGGTGACGGTCAGAAAACTGCCGCCATGTGTCACTGAGACCGAGGAGGAAGTTACGCGGTGGTGCTCGAGCCAAGAATGGACGAGTTGGACAGTATATGGATGGGGGGCGACGATATCAGCGACTTGCTCCCTAGACAAATGCATGCCATATCTATACCGGAGTAGCGGCACGCCGCACACGTGAGAACATGCGTAGCGAATGGATAGTGGAGGAGACGTGCCTTGGATGTCGAGGATCGCTGACTTCATTGAGCGCGCCGACCAGGGCATTCTCGCGGTAGGGCTTGAGAGCGATGTAGAGATCGATCGTGGTGTGAGCTGTCGGGAGCCCTAGGGGCTCCCAATTCTCCGGGATAGTTTCCCAGGAGTGTTTGGAGCGCATGTCGTCCCAAGGTGATATCGCAATGCCACCAAGAGCGGAGAGAAAGAAGACAGTGATACAACGGTAGCGCATGGGTACAGGAGGCGACTGAGACGGTGTCTACGGCACAATGAGTTGTGAGGTTGAGAGAAGGTAGGAGAGTCAGTGAGCGGTCGGATCTCAGGCCCAGTGGGAAGTCCATCGATTCGTGTGAGTTATTTTCAAATGATATAGATTAAAATCGAGCGTCGGTTAAATGTTCCGTATAGTCGAAAATTTTAGATAAATACTAGATAAATCTTCTGCTTTCTTGGATTGCTAATTGCTATTGATAATATTTGAGGAAAATCGAAATAAATTCACCAGGGTCGGTCACTCGACATCCCGATGAATCGACAAAATCGACATCTTATGATTACACTGACAGTATCGATTTCCACCTCACGATTGCAGTCGATTTTATATATATTAATTATGGGTTTATAATAAAGAACATTGATTCGGTAGCATCAGGAAAACCTATGTTTTTCTTTTCAGTGCTTTTCGCACTTTTTTCACTTTCCTCAAGTAATAAAAGTACACTTAGTGGAAAGTACCCCCTACTTTCCAAATAGTGCTTTCCCGGCCCGGCTCGGCTCGAGGATTTGGGTCACGGCCCGGCTTTTGGTGGCCCAAGGCCTCACAACGTGAAGCCAGAGCCAAATCCCGCGGCCCATGAGGGCTTAGGCCTGAGGCGGCCAGTGGACCAACGGCTTTGGCCTGAGGCGGCCAGCAAGCCACGGCTTCACAATAACCAGCGTATATTATATTCGAACGAGTTAGCGTGAACAGCGAGACGCCGAGAACAAGTTAATAGACAATGTAACTACTCTAGAGACCCAGTTACATCTATTTCCGAGTCATTCCCACTAACCTCAATAACATCGTCGTCGCCGTTAGATGCCCCCTCCCAAGACAAGTCGTTTCCGTCACTGGCATCTACAACCTCTATTGCAGTGATGTCCTGGTTTGCGAGCTGCTTGTCTGTGCGCTCGAGCTCAGCTTCTTCTTCGGCAATGCTGGGGACATCCCTCAGCATGAGGTCTTGGTGGATGAGCGACTTGAGGCACTGTAAGGCCTCGACGATATCGGCGTCGAGGCAGTTGCGCAGCTTGGATATTGTGATTCCGGCTGATGAGAACGCCCTTTCGCTAGAGACAGATGAGGCCATGACTGCTAGGTAGTCGCGAGCGAGCGACTGCCATGTCGGGTAGCGGCCTCCATACAACTAGAGTATTCGTGTTTGAGTCACAGTCAGGAAATAAACATAATATACATACCCCCCACCAGCAAGCTACCCCGCCATCATCTGGCACAATCTCGCGCGTGTTGAGATAGAGGCTCCACTCGTCGAGCCAACCGTTGGCCGTACTGACTTGCTGGTCGCCATCGTCATCAGACGATGAGTCGGTATCGTAGATGTTCTGCCGGCGGCGGCCACGTTTGGTAGATGACGCCGTCTTGCGAACGCGTGTGGCCCGAGGTTTCTTGTTCTGCTCGTCGAAGCGCTTGATGAACTTAGGTTCATGTCATAATGTGTAGGAACAAAAATAGCGATGAATGACTTACGCGTTCACGGACAATGTCTTCAACCTCTGTGACGAGGTCCGCTGGCCAGTGCTTTGCGAAATGTCCCATCTTCATCTTAGGATTGAGGACTGTGTTGTAGTACTCTGGTCAGTATGTGAGCAGGACGGTAATAGATCGACACCTACCCATAGCCATGATATGAGCATCGGAGGCCGCGGAACGCTGGTAATATTCATCGAGTTTGTCCATTCCCGCGTCAAGAGCTGGCTTGAGGGATAGATAACGGGGCTTGCTGGCAGCTTTCTCCCACGCCGCGTGCAGCTTCTCCAATGCCGGGAGCGAGTTTTGAAGCGTTGGTGTTGAAGAGGAAGAGAAAGCTTGCTGGGCGTCATCTGCATGCTGAAGTAAAGCCGGGCATCAGCAGTATTCGAACGCGTAGTAGTGGACAAACTTACCTGGAGAAGATTACAGAATAGACCTACCCGTGTCCATTCTTCTTGATCCAGGGTGAACGCAGATATCTTCTGCCGCTTGTCCGCGTTCTTTTCGTTGCGCTTGAGTTCCGTAATGAAGTCGGCGATCGCCTGTGCAACAGTAGACTAGCAGTAAGAAAGCGAAAATTACAAAAACGAATAGAACATATACTTACCTCTTGTCGCGACTCGGCGCGACTGAGCATGATGAAAGTCGAGCTCCACCGTACCTTCATGTCGAGGAGGAGTTGAAGGGGTGGTAAGCCGAGTTTGCGCTGGACAGCCTTGAAGGTTTCTTTACGTTGAGCTGATGAGCGTGCCTTCACACAGATGGCACGAATAAGGCCAATCTCGTCACGATCGATCGCTTCGAGGTCTTCGGGAATGTGTTCGTTGTCCATGTCACCGTTGTAGAACTTCGACTTGCTGCGAGTTGAGATCAGCGCTTGTGTGGCCAGGTTGATTATATGCGCAAGACACCTGCAGGAACAGGTGTGAGGGTTACAATATGGCGCCTAGATACAAGTTGGACATACCTGATGTGTCGACGTTTGGCGTCGAAAGAGGATCCCGTCTTGAGCTCGCAACAGCGCGCAAATTCTTGCATCATAGTGTCGTTGTTCTTTGCGTTGTCGCAGGTGATGTGCCCGACCTAGGAATCGAATAGTGTGTCAGTAGAGGCGCTGCGGCGTTCAGATATCTTACCTTGGGTACAATCCGAAGGCGGTCGCATACCCGATATAATGCTTGGCCGAGACGCACACCATTGTGAGCCGAGTTCATTTGAACAAAACCAATTAACGCTTGCTCAACGGCCCACTCCCCGGTTGCCCGTTCTTCGATCCAGTGGCCAGTGACAGCAAAATACGCGTCAGTATTGCTAGCCTGCCATGCATCACATGTCAGGCTGACTTCGCCAGTCACAGTGGGGCCCTATAGGTGAACATGATAGAATGTCAGTGAACGCGAAAAGAAAGAAAAAAAAAAAAAGTCACGTTGAGGCGATCCCGCAACGAGCACAGCTGCTGCTTGAACATCTTGATAACTTGCGCCCTTGACTGCTTGGGTGATGGGAGTCGAATGCTCCGGTTTGCTCGAGACGCAATATCGAGCATTTTCGTGAAGGTGGGATGCTTAAATACTTGAATCGGCTGTAAAGTTTCAATATCAGCACGCGCGAGAGAAAATGACTGAGTACATACCTGATCGGTTGCGATCATCCACTCGAGGGCAGCAGTCCGGAGGGCCTTTTCGCTGAATGGAATCAGCTTCGTAGTCGGGTCTTCGGGGCCAAAGTGATCAATGACCAAGGTTTGGCGATCCTTTTCGACGCGTTTGCGCTTCTTGGAGTCTTCAGGAAGCATCGAGTCGAAACGATTTGAGTCACACCACTTCCTATAGCGACGCTAAGACGACACAAATGTGAAAGGGTTGAGCTTTGAAAACAATAAGAAAAACATGAGACACACCGGATGTACTGCCGCAGCGTGGCGGCGAAGAGTGGAGTGCTCATTTGTCAGGAGTTTCTCCTGCTTGGGACATCCAAGGCCTTGCCTATGGAACGCGTCCAAGTCAGCGCCATGAAAATCCAACTGAATAAAAATATGCTCACGCGCATAACTTGCACAACATGCGCCCCTTCTCTTGACCAGGAACAGGAGGCGTCGCAGAAAAGAACTGTTTGATGTCAGCCGTTGGGTCGGTTTTGTTCAGCCGTTCGTGTTCGAGATCGTCAACATCATCGATTGAGATGATTGAGATGTCTGCTTGCAGCCCGATCGCTTGGCCGGAGGTAGTCTTCAACTTCTTCGCTGCTGGAGCATCGTCGGGGACATCGGTCGTATTGCCGTCGTCGCCTTGGTCGTCGCCGACAGCAGGCGGAACGGCGCGAGGTTGCTTAGTCGTCCGAGCTGAAATGGGATCAGGTGACGGGCCTGATGAGCCCACATCCGAACCCGTGGGCGTTGACTCAGAGACAGGCAACAAGGGAGCCTGAGTGGGCGCGGCAGCCGAGGTCGCAGACGCAACAGCCCTGCGATGTGATGTCAGTTCCAAACTACCTGCGTTTTCCGCGGACAACTTTGCCGTGGGCTGAATTATGCGGGTGGGTCGGGGCGACAAACGATGCGACGACATGGTCTATCTGGGGAAAAAAAAAAACTTTGATTCTTGTACTCAAATACAGCCATCATAGCCATCACTAGGGACCCTCAGCTGAGTTGAGATGTACAGTATGAGCGGATCATTGTCTGAATACGCGCGAATCAATCCGAGAAAAGGCGTTCAAGTTCGGGTTTGGTGGATGTGTGTGAGAAGTGAGTGGCTGAACGGCGACGGCCCAAAACGGAAGCCTGGGCCACGGGCCGTGCAAGCGGCCTTCCAGATTTGAAGCCTGAGCCATGGGCCGCTCCGGGCCTCTCTTTGGCCCAGCCCGGTCCGGCTCCTGAAGTACCGGCTTAGGCTGGCTTCCGGCCTATGAGCCGGGCCGGGAAAGCACTAGTTGCGCGCGTGTGTGCAGCACATTTCGGCTTGAGTTTTATGTTGGGTTCCCTCGGGTCTGCGTGTACCTCATCGGCCGTTAGCTCTTCATGTCTTGATGCGGCCTTGTTAGGGGCCTGGCGGATTGTGGGGTGTGATACGGAGTTCTTGGAAGCGCTTGTCCGCCTCTTGGGCGACGCTGGCTTTAGGTTTGCGGGTTTTGAGATTGTTGAGGGTGTTGTGTGTCGTCGTGCTTGAATCTTCCCGTTGCTTGTATGTATCTTGCGAGAGTCAAAATTCCGTCTCCCTTTGAGAGAATCTCGGCGAATTTCTTCTCCCTGCTCCCTCTCTTCGGCTTCAGTCCCTCCCTTTCGTATGCATAAGCCGGGCACTCCAGCAGGAAGTGCTGTGGCGTTTCCTTGCATGTTCCACATGCCGGGCATTGCGCGTTTTCTTTCCTTTTGAATCTGTGTAAGTAGGCGTTTAGCGGGATGTGCCCTGTTCGTAGCTGGAACATCTTGCTTGCCGCCGCCCTGGAAAGTTCTTTGTTGCTTATCAGTTCGATGAATTTGCGTGAAGGCAGGGAGGAGTCAATCTGCTTAGACTTTGCGTATCTGGGCGACGCCTCCCATTCCTTCTTCCATCTGCTCTTTCTCTTCGCATGTAGTGATTGTTTTGCTGCAGATCTGCTTATTTTGATCCCTCTTTTCAGTAGCGTCGGAAGGTGGGAAGTTGGGGATGATTGTAACGTCTACCACGGACGTTTGCCTGACTTAGGCTTCTTGCGTTGTGGCGATCTGAACCGAGTAGTAGAGTCGGTTAGCGAGGGTCTCAGGATGATGAGCTGGATGAGGGAATAGACGTTCCTCTGGTCCTGCTTTGTATCCGTGAAGGTCGTCTCCTTGTTGGACTCCGATAGGTAGAACGGGAAGGATCTTTAAGTCGTCCCAAGAGTCGTGATCGACAACGTAGAAGGTGGTGTAAGGACGTGCGACTCGTTCGTTGAGGTAAAGGAACACTCGGTGACACGTAGCGTCCAAAGGATATTCCACTGCCCACGGGGGACTCGGGATAAGTCACGGGGATCCCTGGTCTAAGGGGATATGCCGGACGACTCACTTAAAGGGGGATTCCCTCTAGCGCAGATGTGGATGGGAAGAGTGGTATTTGAAGAAGACCAAGATACCGTTCTTGGTCTTCACTCAGAGCTACTTATACAGGTACGCGCGGGCTTTCAAGCGCCGCTCCAAGTATCACTAGCCTATAGCGTAAGTAGAGCAAACCCTAGTACAGCTATCCTAGTAGTGAGTCATGATCCGAGCCGTATCGTACACAATCACATGCTCCGGAGCTTACCCGGCTGACTGATCAACTAAGTCCATGACTATATACTGCTGACGCGGTGCCATACCCTTGTATGTCAGTGTCCACTTCCGGGCCGAAACGCTCCGTTAGTCCGAATCGTAACATCACCCCCTTGTCAGTAGGGATGCCGGGGTCCGGTCCGGATTGGGGTTCGGACCCGAACCGCACCGGACCGCACCCGAGGTCCGGTTCAGGTTCGGGTCCGGTTCGCCGCCGTGGCCCCCGGTCCGGTTCGGGGTTCAGCATTGACCAAATTCTTGTGAACCCGGTCCGGACCGGACTGCACCCGAACCGCTGCTGCCTCACGAAGTCCTCACAAATGCGCGGAACTGGTACAGTTTGAAAAAGTATACTTTTTGTGAGATGAAATATCTAGAGGTAGCTATTACTACTGGACTACCCCGCCTGCCAACGCCGCTGTCCCTGCTCCCCGCCCCATCCCTTCGTCGACATCATCATCATTGTTATAGACGTGCTGCACCATATGGTCGTTGTTGTTGCACGGTCGTTCTCGTTGTAGTTGCTGTTGCCGTATGGTCGTCCCCGTCGTCATCGTTGTTGCCGTACGGTCGTCCCCGTCATCGTCGTTGTTGCCGCATGGTCATCTCCGTCGTTGTTGTTGCCGCATGGTCGTCCACGTCATCGACGCTGCTGTCACCACATCGCCGTCGCAGCACCACCCCGCTGTTGTTGTCGGTGTCACGACGACGGGACGGTCATTCAGAATCGCACCCCAGGGAGCCACAACGCGGTCTACACACCGTCTACACACCGCCTGCACGGTGCAATCACCTGCTGCGGCTGCTTCCGCGCTACAGCGACAATCCCTTCTTCAGCCATGCGGTCGTGCAAACGCGCCAGCTGGCGCTTGGCAAATGGACTGCCGCTCATTGCAGTTGCACCGGACGGAGGAGGCTGTGACCAAAGTGGTGATGGTGACTGGGGTCTATATATACATAGACGCGTGAGTTCGGCAAGATACTCTCCAGGGTGTGTACTTACATACTTGGAGGAAGTATGCGCACTTTAGTCAACTCTGACGGTTACAGAATGAAGGTCGGCGTGGCGATTGGCCTGACGGTTGGATGTGGAAGAAACGATGGGCGTGCGTGGCCGCTGCAGTTGCTCAGAGACAAACCATTCCTGGAAGACGCTGCAGGTGGCGAAGGAGTGGCACGCAGAGTGAGGACTTGGTGTTCCTGGCGGGCCCTTCGAAGCGCTTGAGCACGGTTTGCGTGGGGGATCGACGAGGTGAAGGTGGCGAGGCAGTCTTGCAAGAACAAGCGATGCAGAGGGAAAGAGTATGTGGCGTCATCGCCCTCACTTGCGAGTTCGCAGAACGAGACGGGCTTGGGTGTTTGGGGCGTCGTTGAGGAGTCTTTGACGAATGTGGGAAACGCTTCCCACGCCCACGCACTGCCCACGCCGCGCAATCAACAACACAACATTGATCG
>JAKELI010000961.1:0-15617 GCA_021525025.1 Lactarius hengduanensis | reverse complement strand
CGTTCTGTGCGTCCATATAATTTGGCGTGGGCATGGCGGCGTCCTTTTGCAGTCTGAGCACCGCGAAACAGCAGACAGCGACGGAACCTTACCTCCAAGTCGCTCATGTACTCGAAAATCTCATCAGCATATTCTGAGCACATCGTGGCATCGTATTCTTCGTCTTCGGCATCGAACCTCCGGCGCACCTCATCCACCTCACGCTGGTATTTGATAGCGTGGTTGGGCGAGGCATCGGGCCAGATATACTCCGAGGCTTCGGCTTCTTCTTCGGGGACAAGCTTCTCGATAACTTCCGCACGGTCTTGCTCGTCGATCATGTTCTCCAATTCTTCATCACCAACGATGACAACATCATCCATCGAGTCGCGCCTGGTATCATGCACGTCCTCGACGTCCATGTCATCATCGGCGCCACTGAGACGTGTGACCCCTTCGACGTGCACCACGGTCGGTTCGGGCTGGGAGAAGACACGCTGAGCAGGAAGAGCCTGACCCAGTGGGGGTCGCTGGGGCAATGAACCACGTACCCCAGTCACGGGGGCTTGTGCAACAGAGACCGTAGGCTTAGCAGCCAAGGGGACCCGCTGAAGACCGTCCGCAACCGAGGATGATCGTGCTCGCTTCTGACCAATTTGAGGAGCCTTGTCCTTGCCGTCCTTGGCAGCTTTCGACTTTGAGTTCTTGATACCGAATCAAAGGTTTGACGCAGAACAAGGTACGAGATGCGAGACGACGCGTACCTTGCGGTTGATGGCAACCTCCCCAAGAGCAGGGCGCTGAACACCACTCATCTTCAATGAACTGGCACCAGAGACACCACCTCGCATGCCACTTGGTAGGGTTGTACTGATAGTATGCCGTAGCTTGCTTGTTGCATTCTCATCTGGGTTCTTTGGGCGTTGGATACCAGTCCGGTTTCGCAAAGGGAGCTAACAAAGGACAGGTGGCAAAGCGCTTGTGAGTCTGTGGCGAGGGAGAAGAAAAGATGGTAGCATACACGATGAGCCATCTAGGTCCTAAGAGAGAATAGAGAAGTAAAGATGGGAATGAAATAGCAAAGAGACAAGGTTGAGAGAGAAAGAACAAGCCACGGTGATGATGAAACGGAGAGTGGGGGAAAGATATTGGGGTAGAGAAGGATGCCCCGATAATATGTGTGAGGATGAGACCACGAGAAAGGTGGTCGAAAGAAAGATAGAGAAACGAAGAACAAAACCAACTAGAGCGATGTGGACAAAGCCAGCCGCTGGTTGTGTTCTCAATTCACAACTTGGGGATCCGACACAACTTGTACAACATCCCACGTGATCTAATTACTCTCACAACAACGTCAAATAACACGTCGACGCGTCCCCCTCGCGTGACATACTCTTCCCCATCCCCCGATCAACCATGCAGCTTCCCTGTTGGTAACATGCCCCCAGGTCGGCTTAGTAAACTTTGCTTCAATGATGCTAGTGCTCGCTTGGCGTTGCCATTGCGGGGTACGTCCTCCGCGGGGTCTGCGACACGTTTGCGCTTTTGCATCGCTTGCACGGCCGCACCATCATCCGATTTCTGGGGCGAAAATAGTGGAATCATGTCGTCGTCGCCCTCCGTAGATGCAGAACAGTCCACGCAGGGCAGGCGGTTCTCGTGTACGTGCACCACGAAGGTTGTACCTCCAAGGGACAGCCGATCAAGGTGTCTCATACGTTTCGGCATGCTTGCTTCTCGAGACGCAGACAGCCTCGTCGGTTTCGTATCCTGGCCGGAGCCGACGAATGTTCCGTGCTTTGAGCCCATATCCACGACCGCCCACTCATGTCGCTCGGAGTCCCAAAATAAAGTGGCGTGAAGCTTGGAAACCTCCATGTCTTTAAGTCGGATCCGAGGAGTGCTGACGCCATGCGGCGCTGCGTCTCTCCCGAATTGGACTTGTGAATAGCCATCGACGACGGCAAGACGCTGGTTGTGTGGAAGAAATCTCCTGCGACTCTGTTGGGCGATAAGACGGCAAATTGGGAAGTCATTTGAGTGCGCTGATTCGGAACGTGCTTGGGGATCCGGGCGGGAGTTGTCGTTTCCCGGAAATTCGTAAAGAGGGTGGTACTCTAGTGGTGGATTCTCCGAGACATTATCTTGCATGTCCCTTGGGTGATGTGTGTGTCGGTGTGAGTGAGTGAGTGGGATGGCTGGGGCTGATATTCCCACGGTAGTCACGCTTATTGACGTGGCCATTTACACTCAGTCACTGTATTAATCCTCCCGTCGTGCATCGGAATGAACGAGCTTACACAGGTCTTTCACATGCCCCAGCCATAGAGGGGTGGTTATACTCAATTCTCTCATAGAGTCATTCAGACCATCTCCTGTCAAAGGAATGGCTCGTAAAGATTGATAATGAGAATTCTATTCCATACCTAATGGTTCGTTCTTCTCTCCAATCATCGCACACTGGACGTTTCGATGTCTTTCAGTAGAAAGTGCACTCGAGTTTCGCCGATCAAGCGTGCGTTTTCATGATAACGGATACTAAATCTGTATGGGTTGAGGGTGCGTCGTTAACCGCCTTGTTCTACTGTACGGCGGATCCAATCATTTTTGATCTATAGTACTTTCAAAGCAGCGATTACGCCGCCGTTGGTCGACATGCAACCCTAACAGCGCTCCAAACCAACTGTCAGGACCCGAGGAGGACAGTTGGCTCGACCAGGCGCTGCAGTATCTCGAGGACGTCCATTCTCTTGGTGCGATGGGTGACCTAGCTTTTTCTGTGACGGAATCTCGTTTTTCGGTACGATGAGTCTTTTTCCAGTGAGTTATACCCTCTCACAAGCACCGTAGGATCTGGCCGTTGATCTCCGGGGAGATGGTTTTAACTGGCGATGGGAAACTTTTTCCATAGGACCAAAACAGTCGGCAGACGTACTTTCCAAGCACCTAATACTGCCGCTTCTTAGTACCGCTTACTTAGCTTTCGTCTCCCCGGACGCAATCTGCGAGATCTCCGGCAACGACCTCGAAAAGGTACGTTTTCCCCGCACAGCTCGAGCACCCTCGTTTCAGTTTGGCGCGGGGCTAACCCCCGTGTCACTCGATGTGGATGGTGGGTAGCGCCCAAGGCTATGCCACATCAGGGATTGCTTTGCACCATTATTCTATCCCTACATTATACCGATCGAATTGTTCCCTCCCCCCTTACCCCGGTGGTTTTAACCCCTTCTACTTCACACATTTGACGCCGGTACCACAACATATTCCTGAATATTCTTCGACAGACGGTCGACCGTATTGGCCGAACGGCACGTCGTAGTGTGGATACTCACATCAGGAACATATTCACGCAGCCTCGTATATCCACGAGCCTCCGTCGTGTATCCGCTCTTTTTGCCTTTAGCTCCAACCCTCGTATGTCTTGATAGCCGCCAGCGCGTTCCTCTGAGCTCCACTGACCCCACACCCCAGCGCCCATAACTGACAAACCAGAGAGGCCACAACTAGACTTACCCTCTGTGGATTCTGCAGGAAGTGGACGGACACCTCAGGAGATGCCAGCCCCCCGAACTCTCGTTGTCGATAATCCACCTGTAAGTGGCCCGCATCTTCCGACTTGTAACCCCATTGAACTATTAGTAGAAGGAAACGAGGGGTTCTGAAGCAAACCCCTTTACGAGAGCCGCCCGACATAGTCCAGGACCGGCTACACTCGGCCAGGGAACCGTAGACTCAGCTACCGAGAGCGGAGAAGAGGACACCAACACATTATCACCTCCCATACAACGTGGAAACGGAAAGGACACTCTGCGCCCGACGACAGCAGCAGCTGCCCGGGGCAAGTCGACATCTCGAGCTGACAGTCACGCCTCGTTGCCACGATCTCGTACCCCAGCCAAGGCGACGCGAAGCGCAATCCCGTCGAAAGTCCGTCCTTCGGATTCGGACTCTGATTCTCCGCCACGCCAGAACAAGAGACCAAGAGCAGATACCGGGAAAGGTAGTGACAACGACGACGACAGCGACGACGGCCCGAAGGGCGGAACGAGGTGGCGTGGAACGAAGCAGCCCATCAAGCGCGTGGGGCGGCAGTTTTGACACCCCGATTCCAGATGGACCAGGGGGGCGCACAGGGCGTTTCTTTCCCCCTTGCTTCACGGGTGCTCAGCGCTCAGCTCTCTGGTCGATCTTAAGGAAACTCCACTTTGGCACGGTCATGTGGATGCGCATAGAATATCTTCTCGCTCGGTGTTCGTAATTCACGAAGTTCTTTGAGAGCAGACGACGACAACATTCTAGACATTTGACCTCGATCGGTAGTTCTTCACATCACATCGGATTTGGCTGGCTGAGTCTCCGGTGCTTCCCTACCTGAGTCAGACAGAACGCATCGACGGCGCGGTCATCGTGTGGGAGCAGGTGCCCTGTTTGCACATGAGGGAATTCTGGGTGATCGAGGGTGCAATAATGACCTTCCAATAGAAACCACGGCCACGGAAGCACTTCCGAAGGAAGTCCCTGGGGTTGTTCGTGGTGGAAACCCGTCAAGAGAGACAGCCAGTTTACGAGACCCCATTCCAATAATTGATGACTTTCCCCGTCCTGCCCGAATAAGGAGGTGCAACCGCAATCGCTTCGATGGAGCTCCATGCAACGTGTTCGGTGAGCGTCGCCATTCAATTAATATATGCGAATACAGGATGTGTCGTGTTGATTGAAGTGTGGCTCGTACAGTAACTGTTTTTTTGGTGAACAAAGCAAAACACACAGCAAGATAGCGGTAGGCAGGCAGGGGTTCAAAGATGATGGGGTATTGCTATCATTGAAGGGGGGGTAGAGGCAGCGTGGCATTTGCCGATCAACGGCGCCGACCGCGATCGTAACTAGCTTCTTTGCAGCTGTCACACTGTTCTTGAAACAAGTTCAGGACACGGCGGTCGTCATATATGATCTGTGGGGTCAGTGAAAGGGTACCGTGGCCGCATTGTTGGTGAACAAGTGACGGATCCCATGACGAAAGGGCATACCCGACTGCAAAAGCATGCCCGCGCCGTCTTGTGTTTGTGCGCGCTACTGTGAAAGCAATCTGGCGAGCCGCAATCGGTCTTGTTTCCGGTAGAATATAGTCGGACGTAATGCTGCACGGGGGCGATGGGTAACGCTAGAGTCAGAGATGGGTTCTCCGCGATTCGAATAAGAGAACAAGCACCCCACATCCTCGGTACTGATTTCCAAAACTGAAGGAACAACCAGCCGTGAGTACCGCACGGCACTGCTCGGTCACAATAGCTACGCACCATTCCTCGTTACACATGTCGGGGGACCTGTAATTGACTGGACGGATGGTCTGCTTTGTTTGTGTCTAGAGCGTTGCAAACGGATAGCTAGGGTCAACGGCGAAAAAGAAAGGTCCGCAGACTGGGGGAGGGTAGACAACATGCGTTCGATTAACATGGTTTTTTATAGGTGCGGAGAAGTGCCGCATAGCCTATTGCAAGTTATTATCAGCTTGGGTAAGCACCAGCGGGAAAGCCGCTACGGCAGATGGGGAACAGGACCCGAGGAACTGGCCTGAAGGCGAATATAATTCCGGGGGAAGCAGAGGGATCTGGGAGGGGATCATATGTCCCCGCCATCGCCAAAATGCTACTACACCGGGATACGGATTTAGTAAATTGGATGCCATTCATAAGAGGGGTAACGAACAAAGACTGATCGCAGTTCGGCTTGGGCGCCACGCACGATCAAAAACAGATCAGTTTTAGGGGGAGAAAGTAACTCAGTGGGTTAGCAGCCGTACCTTTGGGTTGCTGCTGGAGCGTCCTAAAAAGTGTATCGTTTAGGTAACGTGGCCCGTACAGACTTCTGTGAGACAGTTTGTTGTCCTTGTCCGAATTTTTTTTTTATCGTCATGTGTCTGGTGGTTCACGGACTCGGAAGCGGATATTTTAAGTTATCAATTTGGCGATGCTCCAGGCAATGCCTCAGAGTCACAGCATGAGTCTTTTTCGGCAGTGATCCCATGACAGATATACTGGGACATTAGACCATGACATCGCTCCGGTGCGTTCTGCACGTTCGACTCGATGCTGCAAGGTTTTCTGGGATCAATGCGGGCGGTTGCTGTGCAACCGATCTTAGGATTTCGACCGAATTTGACCCCTGAAACTAGGCACTCCAAGGCTTCGGAGTTGATTGCCCTACTAAAGGCATAGCTTGTTTGGTCGTGCCAATACAATCCCGAATCCAGGTCATTGGCGTTTGCACGCTACTGTGAAGAGCTCTGCGGTCGATGAGGAATGGGGGGCAAACATATGTCCCCCCCTCTCTTCCCCCAAGCGAGGAGCGGTTTGAACCCTCGTTCACATTGACCATCCTGGCCCAGAGGGACGTGCATGCAGGAGCGGGATCGTCCGCTATAAGATCATTGGGCCCTGTCACAAGGACAATAACCAATAACGTGTGTGGGGTTGGAAAAGCCCTCATTTACAATAGTATTGGGACAACACATCATCGGGGCGTCTAACTCGGCAGCTCGGTGAACGGTAAACAAGTCAAGGTTAACTGCAATATGGAGTGTTCAAGATAAAGCGGCCCAACGAAGCTACAGCCTGTGATGACGTGGCACACCAGACACAGTGCCAGTGGCCGATACCATTGTCAAACTTAGGGCTGTCAATTAAGCAGCCGGAGCTTGGGTCGGAACCAACAAGTTCTCATCATCATTAGAGTCGACCGAGAGCCCACCGAGAAAAAGTCGAGGGCCCGCCACGGGCGATAGATAGCCCAAAGGCAATTGAACTGTAATTTCGTCTTGAAACCAAAGCGGAGGTCCGAATCGAGCATAACTTGTTTTGCCGCTTTGCCGCCTGGCTGATGTCAATGAGCAGCCCTGGTACCATGATATTATATCATGTTGCACGGAATTGGCCGCTTTATCAAAACAAATCCACAAGGCCGCCATTCAGTTCGAGTCAGGGCCAAGCCTCTTCTCGAAGTCCCAAGGTGCCAGTCAACAGCACGCAACCTGAGGGCATGGGATGGCGTTCAAAAGTCCGATGTCCGGGTGTGATTGAGTCGCGTCACTCAGGCCTAAACAGTTTCTTCCATCTTCCATCCATCTCATCATCCTTCTAGTGTGATAAGTCGCTCAATAGCTTAGTGGCGTTTGTGTGCTTTTTGTGTGCCTACGTGCTTAATATTCATTGGTGTAGCGTCGCAGACATGCGCCGGTCCTGTGGGTTTGTTAATTCTCCCCTCAGACCCCGGCCATATACGCTTCTCCCGTTCTCGAATGACATTGTTTTTTTCTTTATCGTATTCGAGACGTTCCTGGTACCCCGCTTACATGTGACAGTTTTCGAAGTTTCTTTCAGAACACTCTTTTCTCCTTCCAAGATACCGAATACAGACTCGGACTTGTCTCCGTCGCATGCCTCGTCGAGGCTCGAGATGTGATGTCGATCACGTCGAGCCACAAAGTGCTAAACTATATCCACAAAGAGGGCACTCAGCCTCTCTCCTGAGGGTGACCAAATGTTGGCCTTTTACCTTATCTAGGCGGCGTGGTATCGGTTATTTCTCGGCCAGTACCAGATATTTGGGACATTCCCCTGGAACATTCGCGCTTTTATCTGTCACGATTATCACTTTGGGCACTCGGATAGAGCCCCCACCTTTCTCACGGAGACGGAGTCTCAGTACGACACTCAATGCGCTGTCATCAACAGCCGGTTTTTCCCTTGTTCCCTCAACCTCGCATTCCCAACCTGTTTTCTGCTCCCAAGCGACGTGGTGCGTGAAATTCAATAGACCAGTGGAGTGCAGTCGTTTCCCTGTTCGGTTCAGCCGATCTGGAGTCGGTACGTCCATGCTGCAACTCTCGCACCTTGGATCCGCGTGATCAATTTCACGGCACGTCCTACGACCTCTCGATAAATACCCACAAGGTATGCAACCATTACGCCATTTCAGGATATCATAATTGTACGGAAAACAACTCCGCGTTCTTCCCTGTTGGAGTAACTGACTGAGGAAGGACATCCTTTGCGTCCCCAATTCCGTTGACCGCCGACAATCTCGGTGGACATGAGCCTCTCTCGCTCCACCCTGCGCACTCGCACCCTTCGTCTGTCCGCAAACGGAAGTTCCGTCTCTGCGGTCGATGTTTTATCCCCGGAACTCGCTAGATGCTCTGTTCGTCGGGTCACGCCACTCTAGGCAGTTTCGGGGCTATGGCGCAGGCATCTATCCGGTTCCCCAACGAGCTTTCACACCGACAGCGGTTGAGCCCAATCAAAGGATAAGGGTTTTTCGCCTGGTGCGATGGCACAGCCTGACGTATTTGAACCGCGGCCATTAGAAACAACAACCACAAAGGTGTTTATTACCCCATGGGCCTGCTATGTAGTTCGGTCAGAAGTTTGATCTGACCCGTTGATATATCGGTATGACCGCACACTTGCCGCGTAGCAAAAAGAAACAAGGGAGAGGTACCGCGACATTGAATTGGATCCACCCCCTAGTTTCCTCTCTCGCCATTCTGTCAGCGCAGAAGCTTCTGCACTGAGAAGCCGTGCGCCGAGAAGACTGATCTAATTGCTCATTGTCTTCCCCGAGGATGACCAAGTAATTTCACCGCGACGGACCCTTCCTCGACCATACCCCGTCTCACATCACCATTTGATCGGTCCTCGCCCAGAATGCTCCTACTGTACGCTGCAGACTCGGCGATGCCCGAAGTTTTCTCAAGACGGGTTAGCCTGTCGCGACTGCCCGCCGATGAAACCCCACCTGGTGTGCGCCCTCCAGGAAGTACGACTGTGAGAGAAAACTCCAAGTGTGAGAGAGCGCGCAAGTGATCAGGAATACGATATGCTCGCCGGGATGGGTTCACGTATCGCTCCTTACTCGCGGACTTTCGGCCTCTATCCTCAGGTCGCTCAGGTTGGAACCCAGCGGCAGCATTCCCAAGGATGGTTGCAAGGAACGGGATATGTGGGGATGACAATTTGCGCCAAAAGATATCGGTACGCACCTGGGAATTGAATTCATTTCGGCATTCCCACGAGTGGTGATGTACATACACATTTGTAGGATCCCTGTACTATTAATTGGGTCTATGGCATGGATCCCCGGGCCTGCGTTACCATAAAAGACCTGACTTGGTGTAATTGTGGCGCGACACTGTTCAGCCAACTTGCGAAGTTCAAGGACTTGGAGAGTCTACTAAGGGATGCGCTGCGATGGCGCCCAGAAGGATCAGATCTTGTTGTATTTGACGCCTCTTCTGCTTCTGATATTCCATTCAACGGATGTAGATGTCCAGTACGTTCATTTGTCTACTGAACTAGATGATGAAATGGAGTGTGCCTTTCATCTTTCATCTCGTCGCTTAGAGCCACGAACTTTGTTCGCTTGCGGACTCTATCAGTACCAAGTTGTCCGTCCGCATAACTTATGACAGACAACCACAAGGGTCCCTTACGCCCTGAAGGCGGGGACGTTCTACAAGTAAGTTACGTTTCCCCCTCGATGCGCCCTTCCTCACCGACTGTTTGTCCCCAGGCGGCCCTCGCAGACCCGTTCTCCGTCCCAAACCTCCCCCGCATCTCTCCCTTCCAGCCCACAAATCCCGCGACTAGAAGCGGCACTTCCAGAGCCCTCAGAGCCCCTGCGCCGACGTCGCCCGAGTCGTCCGTCTCGCCCGCGGAGTTCGAAGCCTGGAAAGCGGAGTACGAGTCGCAGGTTGCCGAATGGCGCCGGCAGAGCGCGACTGCGCGCGCGCCGAGGCGGGGCGTGCGCGGTGGGAGGAGCGCAGGAGGAACGGGCGGACGGGCGGCAGCGGCAAGATACGCATGCGTCCAGGCGAGCGTCGAGCTGGGTGGTACCAGCACAAGCACGAGCGAGTGGGAGGCCGTATCGCACCGGAGCACGCTCCCGCCGTCTGACGGGCGCCCCACACCCGCACCACCTGCCCGCGGTGGATCCGTTGAGGGCGTGCATCACTGACTAGGGACCACCCCCTTATACAGACCAAACAAACAAACAAACAGTATTAGTCCTTTTAATCTGACAACGTGCTCACGTTAACTGCAATACCCCCCCCCCCCCGCCAGCACCGCACCCACCATCCGCGACGCCGACGTGCACCCACACCCACGGCCACCCGCGACTACGAGCACGAGAAGGCGGCACTTTGCTAACGCAGCCGTGAGTCCCAACCGCAATGATTCTGTTCACACAAGCGCCCCTGGACCGGCCACACCCCGACGACGACGGTGGCGGAGGGGGCTCTGTACCGCACCGCATATATTACCCGTAGATCTTGTATTTTGTTTTGAAACAAATGGTTTTTTTCTGTATGTCCAAAAGTGACTTGAATTGACTGTGGGACGATTGTGCCCGGCCCCGTTTTGGATGCTCGGGAGGCGCACAACCTTGAACCTAACCCGAACCGATTTTTCTTTTTAACTGAGATACTCACTACGCTCACTCGTATGATATGCCAAAAAAATGAGTCGGCCGTAAATGACCCTTTTCCCAACAAGGGACCGAACCGGCAGAAGAAATGCGTGGATTGGGTGGACTCAGACCCATCGCGCGCGGGTCTCTGAACCAGCGACGGTGCGCCGATCTACACTACACAGACGTGTCGCTTCTGTCTCTACCTAAGGACTGCCTTAGACGGCTTTGCGCTGATTCTAGCCCCATTTTCGCTGCTGCCCCCGCTGCTTGCACTGGCGCTCGCGCTGCGGATCGACAAGAGCGCCTCCTTGCAGTACCTCATCTAGCAGCCGCTGGGTAAACTTGGCCTACTCCGGGTCCGACGACGGTGAGACCAGCGCCTGCGCCATCACTTAGCTTAGCGTCCAGCGCGTTAGCACGTAGTTCTTATCTATATGCGCGATTGCGAGGCCTTGTGCAGACAGAATGATCTTCGAATGGTCGTAAAAATTGAACTGAATAGTCGCGTTAGTTGCGCGCACCTGGAGGACGTCGTGGCTTAGTTTGAATACAATCACATGCTTCATCCGAAGGTACTTCGGCACGGAGTGCTACGTCGCAGATCTAAAAACGTGTATTCATGATCGCCGTATAATTTACCCATGATGTACCCTCAAAGCGTTTGAGGAGGTACACTTTGTTCTTCAGCTCCTCTGGGTAGTCCGCGGCGGTGTAGTTCTTGCGCACGTACACCGTTCCTTGACGGCGCGGCGAAATGTAATCGAAATGTCTAGCCGTGATGGATCAACACGTCGTACAATCGAGCAAGAAATAACGCACTGCTTATCGGCGGCGAGGACGAGCGTTGTGCTGGCATTGAAGTGCACGCCGACGGAGCCATCTGTGGGTGCATAGACCATTCCATGCTTGTTACAGTAGTCAACCCAGGACACGATGAATACGCGGTCCTCCGGCATGTCTACGTCGTCGCTTGGGTCACGGAAAAGCAGGCCCTGTGAGAAAGCATCGAACGAGGCACAGAGCGTCTCCGCCGTAGCATCGATTGCCTTGTGCGGTCTCTAGCACTGGTGCAGGTCCATTCTCCGCATCCTCGAATGGTGACTCGGTGCAACGCGGAACTCGAGCAGGCATCATCTGCGCGACAATCCTGACCTTCTGGCATTGCAGCTCTTTCATCCGCGCTTCCTCCCCCTGCATTTCGTACGCAGCACCGCCCTCCGCCGTGATACACTGCAGTCCACTTGTTGTCTCGTGGGTCTTGGCGGGCGACTTGATTGCATCCTTATTTGCGGCTTGCAATTTGTGGAGGAGTGTCGGTTCCCCGCGCGCGGCACCAACGCCGCCGGGTGCAACCATGAGCGGCCGATGTGCAGAGCTGAGCAGCGCGGAGATCGGGCTGCCGGGCTGCACCGCTTTCTGGAATTCACGCTCCTGCTGCGTAAGACTGCTTGCGTCACTTGCGCTTGGGGCGGGGGGCTCGATGTCACGCGCCGTGGCTGGTTCGACCTCCCCGTCGAGTTGGTACGCCTGCCGCAACCGAGAAGCATTCGCCTGTGAGACGAGGGGAGAGAGGTGTCGGAAGTCGGGGGGGGGGGGGGCATGTCCCGCGCGGAGACGGGTATGTATCCAGGAACGATGCCGCGGGCAAAGAACGCGTGGTCGACGATGTCGTGCAACGAGGGCCGTTCTTGCAGGTTGTGAGTATCTGTTGCACGAGCTCGCGGGCGTCGAGTGATACGTCTCGGTGTGAGGGGAACACATAGTGGTTGTCGCGGATACGTCTGTGCGGGGTTAAGGTTAAGTTACTAGTGAAAATACCTGCGAACTTACTGGTACACCTCTTTGGCGCCTTTATAGTTTGGAAGGGCGGGCGGCCGACGACAAATGTGTAGAGGATGACACCGATGGACCAGATGTCGACTTCCAACACCAGTGTCCGTTCGCAGTGTCGACAATACCTCCGGCGCAATATAGTTGGGCGTACCGCATATGGTCTTCCTCCGCTCGCCGGGGCACTCGATAAGCGCGGCCAGACCAAAGTCGCCAAGTTTGATGTCCATGTCCGCGTTGAGGAGAACATTGCCAAGTTTAAGGTCACGGTGGATGACCTGGTGGGTGTGCATATAGTGACAGGCACCAATGAGTTGCATCGTGAAAAACCGTGCCTCTGGCTCTGTGAAGACGCGACGACGGTGGAGCATGCTCATGAGAGAGCCGCTGGGACATAGCTCAAGGGTCATGTATGCGTTCTCGTCATCGTCGAAGCAATCTATGAAACGGACGACGTTGGGGTGGTCTAATGCCTGGTGGATTTTGATCTCTGCGTAAAGCTAGAATCTGTTTAGTGTGGAGGAACAATCTGGGCACTGTGAGCACGCACCTTAGTTTTAGCTTTCTTGGTCTTGAGCGAGCTCTTCGTCACGACCTTACAGGCAAGGTAGTTATTGCGGGAATCTCTAACTTGATACACCCTGGCGAAGCCGCCCTGTAAAGTTGGGGTAGGTAAGGACCAGAGAGGGCGCAGATAGGTGTTGACCTCTCCGAGGAAAGACATTGTTTGACACCGCAGGGAACCTGTCTTGTCTTGAATGATTTAGGGTGGGGAAGGGGGCTGAACTTTGGGATTCTGGCGAGGCAGGGGGGGCGATGGTTTCTTTTTATAGGGCGCTGGCTTTGGTGGGACCTCACGAGGAGCGTGGTTATTGATAGCGTTAGATAAGGGGTTGCGCCGATTGGTGGTCGTCGAGGTGGCCGGTGGAGGGATTGCCCCAAGAAGATTACATACAGCCAATTCATTTGATGCTCCTTCCCAATATTTTCATGATCAGCGACTGAAGTACTGAAGCCTCTAGAAGCATCACACAGTCCAACATGCAACGTTTGACAACAGGAAAGGAAAGGACGGCCCTTCCGCTTCGCTAGTTTGACCGATTTGACCAAAAGGGTGCACGTGACCAAACTATCATTATTACATTGTTGACGTCGTCAGAATGAAATGACAAGTCTCAACATTTGCATTCTAGAGTATAAGGGCCTGTTCGGCGCACCCGGTGCGCCGCGGCGCATCTGCCAAAAAAAAACATTGCCCCTCCTATGCGCCGGGGGGCAAACTTGCTGTTCGGTGCACATTGCGCCGAGGGGTTGGCGAAGAGACTCCTTGGCGCAGCCCTATTAAAATGGCACAGCGAGAATACCCGTTTCCCACTTCTCATTCTCTGCCCCAACACCAACAAAACATTATTAATAATACATTTATTTAGATATTAATTAAATTTGGTAGTACATCTATGGCCTTATATATCGGCTTCAGAAATGTGCAAGACACACGCGCTCGTATAGTACAGTACTGTATGCACACAGAGCGACTCGCATTTTACATTATTCACTACAACATCTGAGTCTCGGACTTGTATCCCAGTAATAAAATGGATCAAAAAAAAGCATCGCAGGTATGATTCGCAGCTAGTCGTGCGGCCCTCTGCACAGCACGAAACTTCGTATATGTGTCCTATATGTTTTGGAAAGTACTGCATTCGAGCAGCTAGCGCTGCGCGAATATGCATCGTGCTCGGGAGTGCAAAAGGTGAGAGGCTTCAGCAATACATGGACCAGTGACAAACGGACTGTGCACGCCTCCGCGCTTCACGAAACTTGATGGTCCTTATCATACCCATCGTAGATTCATTTTTCTTCAGTGGTTAAGTGTGCGTGCGAGTGCAGCGTGCTCGGGAACACAGATAGAGGGCCTCACTGAGCCTTGCTGAGATCTGAAGTGTTCTTCTCTATTTTGAAAGTAATAATACAGCGAATTTATAAAGGATAGAAACAGGATCAATATAATGTACAGTTGCTGGAGTAGGGACTGGGGAGCAACTGAGGAGGTCGCAAAGCCATCGGATGTAGTGCAGAAGATGCAGCTAGCGTGCAAGCCTCGCCAACGATTTTGTTATTACTAATATCTAGGTCGCCAGTAATTCACTGTGACACACACATGTGATGAATAAAACAATGCATTTACTTTTCGGGCAGAGGGGCGTTCGGAGACACAGGAGCATCACCCCATGGGACCTCATTCCCCCGACCGGGGGAATGCATTCTCACGTTGCGTCGTGACGCTGCATTCCCTGCACCGAACGGGCCCTAAAATGCAGATATAAAAGGCGGTGTGGTACTTTTCCCTCTCTCTCTTGTCCCTCACCAAATGATACAAATTGACTCTCAGTCAGTCCTATAGCTTTTTGATACCTCCCCACACTTACCTTCTCGTCTTGTCTCTTCTTCCAGTGATTGACCCAGACACAACCTCATCTACCATCGCCACCATGGTAGATGACTTTGGTTTCACCAAGGAAGACTCTGCAGATGAAAGTCCCCTTGCTTTGCCCAAAGACTCTGACTCTGAGGCTGAGGCTGACACTAAGTCTTTTTACTATGGCTTGCCCTCCAACCCTGTCTTAGTCTTCCATACAGGGACCCCATGGAAGAGGCCTACAAGTACTGAGGCATACCTCCTGCCGAAGGAGCTCAGGCCGGTCTTTGATGACCAAATCGCAGCCATATGGGACGAAATGGGCACACAGCTCTTTGAACACCTAGATTCCCTTAACGTAACATGGACAACAATCGACATTGTCCGTTTCGCTGAGGCTGAAAAGGACCCTGGTCCCATTGTTCTTTGGATCAGTGTTAAGCCCAGGTCTCTCTCCTGTGAGGACGCCCAGGTCGTGGCCATTGGTTGTGAAAAATACTCAGCAAGTTTGAGATCACCGGCATCGAGGTCACATTCTGGGAATCGCTTTTCACTCAGTCAGCTGGGCATGAGCTCTTTAACTACACCGCCTCTGCAAACCCAACTGCCAGCGTTTGCAGTCCTCTCACCCCTGCACTTGAGCTGAAAATTGCTGCCCTAGCCATGCCGTACACTGAGGGCACCAGAGCTATTTTCCTCTCCAAACACTGCAACAGGCTTAGGGATCAGAACGGGTTAACCGGCGGGTTTTTGTATTTTTTTATAGCCCTGATTCTTCTGATTCTTTTAAGCCTGAGATCACCCAGATCGGTGAAGAAATGGCTGTTCTATGGTCTTATCAAGTTTGGTGGCAAGAGACCAAAACTGATGCCTTGGGAGGTGCTTAGTGACAAAAAAACCCCATGGCAAAACCCAGGGTTTT
>JAKELI010000960.1:0-15618 GCA_021525025.1 Lactarius hengduanensis | reverse complement strand
TCCCCCACGCAACCCGCCACCGCGATACGACCCAAACGCAATGGACACCTCGGCAGATCGCTCTAGGGCTAGGCTCGCGGGAGCTGAGGACGTCGTCAGTCAACGATCGCAAAACCGACCCCCGTTTCAACCGCGAGGAGGAGGTCAAGGGCGAGGAGGCGGTCAAAGACGAGACATGAGGGAAGTCATCTGTTACAATTGTAACAACCCAGGTCACTTCTCACGCGACCTGCACAAAGCCCAGGAAACAAAGGCAGCAGTGGCAGCCACCGAGCAGCCAAAGTCGAGCGGCGGAAACGGACTACTACAGTCAAGAAGGTCCGACCGCGCGAGCGGCACACACTCCGACCCCCCAGGACGCGGCGCAGAGTTGGCTACGAGGAGTACGAGGGGCCACAGACGAAGTCAAAGATCTGATCTTTAAAGACTTGTGGGATCAGGAGGGTTTTCAGGACGCCTAAACCCATCGGCCTGGGTGAGGGCAATTAATTGTAATTCTGTAATCATGACTCGCTTCCGTTCGCTTAGAATTCCAGTCTCAATTCGCACGAATTACTCAATGGCCGACATAAAGGGCTTGTCGACTCGGGAGCCACCGACAATTTCATAAGACCCGCGTTCGCTAAACGAATGGGCTTGGGACTACAGCTACTCGACCGTCCCAAAAAGATATGGAACATAGATAACACGGAAAATAAAGCTGGGTCCATCACCCACTTTATTGATTTGGATGTAATGACCAAAGGTATCAACAGAGTCATGAGATTCCTCGTCACAGACATAGGGGACGAAGACCTTGTCTTCGGCTATCCCTGGCTTGCCGCCTACGAACCCACCATCAGCTGGCGACACGCCACAATACACGAAGACGCGCTACCCATAGTCGTCCGGTCGATTAACCCCGAAGAACAACAAACGGTGTTAGCCACCGCCCTTACGGAAGAAGAAAAAGAGGACGCGGTACACGAATTAGAACAAGACTGTCAGATACGTACTACAGCCACCGAACTCGCCATAGCGGCTAACCAATACGCCACCGCAGCGGAGATACCGGCCACCGTACCAACGATTTGCCAAAATATTCAATGAGGAAGCGTCACACCGCTTCCCACCTGCACGGCCTTGGGACCACGCCATTGAGTTCAAACCAGGCACGCCGGCCAGCATCGACTGTAAAATATATCCCATGACCCAGGAAGAGGACGGCCAGCTCAAAGTGTGGCTCGAAGAGCAGCTCAAATTGGGATACATTCGACCTTCCAAGTCGCCCTACGCGTCGTCCTTCTTCTTCATCAAGAAGAAAGACGGAAAACTCCGCCCAGTTCAAGACTACCGAAGGATTAACGCATGTACAATCCGCAACCAATACCCGTTACCCCTCATGGCCGAACTCATCAACGACCTCGGTAACGGACATATCTACACCAAACTCGATGTGAGATGGGGTTATAACAACATCCGAGTGAAGGAAGGGGACGAACCCAAAGCTGCGTTCAAAACTCGATACGGACTCTACGAGCCGCTTGTGATGTATTCGGACTGACGAACTCCCCAGCGACCTTCCAAGCCATGATGAATGAGATCTGCGCGCCGGTTATCGCCTTACACGAATTAAAGGGTACCATCATACGAGTATACATGGACGACATCGGTATCGCCACCCACGAGAACGCGGGGATGCAGGCACACATCGATGCGGTCAGCGACATTCTTCAAGTCGCCCTGGACCACGACCTGTACTTCAAACCGGAGAAATGCCTCTTCCACAGACCACGTATGGATTACCTGGGGGTCATCCTTGAAAAGGGGGTGACTCGCATGGACCCGGTAAAAATTTCGGGCATACGCGACTGGCCCCGCCCCACGAGGGTACGCAATGTACGCTCCTTCCTAGGTGTCACGATCTCGTGCCATTTCCCTGCATACTCTCGACTCGATCTGTTTCAGACCCACTGACTCATGGTACTCCAAACATGTTGCCCTTGACCCTTTGTACCCTGTGCCCTGTTGTTCTGGCACTTTCTGGAATGTTCTTGTAGTTTCCTACTGTACCCCTATACCCTGATGTGCTGACTGCCAGCAGTAGTATGCGCTGGCACTTGTAAAACCCTGTACCCTGCCTCCTAGTATATAAACCTGCTGTAGTTTACCCTGTAGTCTCCATCTTGGTCTTTTAATAATATAGCCCACTTCTCAGGCTCCACTTGTCCCCTCTTGCTTTGTTGCAGAGTCATAGTCCTCTCCCCTGCAGTGTGCAGGTCACCGCTCTTTCGCTTAGCTAAGCGACCACACCCGCCGGCCCGAAAACGATCTGGGTGATCGTAACATAAGACCAAGATCCCACTCCAGACCCCTCACGGAACGTAACGCGCAAGGACCCGCTTAGTCAGCCGAAAGAAGACTCAGACGCTTACCTCTGCGAGAAGAGGCGACGTCCACCGGTACGAGAAACACGGAGACGCTTGAATCCTGTGCGAGAAACAGGTGATCTCTAACGCTTGGAGAGGAACGCGAAGCGGCAAGGAACCAGACGTCTCCTCTTGGACGCTCAAGAGACCTGCGACAGAACACTCACGGCCCCGCGAACATACAGGCGGACGACCCGAGAATAGAGACCAGACCCACGTCGGTATAGAGCCCGACCTCACAGACCCCGCCGTGAAAGACCGGCACCCCAGACACTGACCCTCCCAGACCGCCGAAACTGCCTCGCGTTAAAAACGCGTGGACACAGAAAACCCAGAACCCAGAACCCAGGACTCAGACCCGGTGCGATACCGGCACCCCAGACGCTGACCCTGTGCGAGAATAGGTAGATACCACCGAGCGAACCAGGACACTCGACTGCCCAGACCAGCCACCAACGACGTCCCGCGTTGTGACACGCGACTACCCAGACCCCAGATAACAAAAAGCGCAAACGGACCGCGCTCGTACAGACCCAGCCATGCCCACCGGGAGAGCGCTCATGACGACGCTGACCGGCCCCAACCCCTGCGCCCTTCACAGGCGACCGCGCGACAGCCCAGCAATTCGTCGACGAGTTAAACCAACTCGTCCGGGCGAACCTCCGCCACCTCCTCGTATCCAGACCCGAGCTGCGAGTCGAACTCGCGCTCCAGTACGTAGCCAAGAACCCGACGACCAACGCATGGAGACGTAGCGCCCGCAGCCAGAGTCGCAACTCTGGGCTGACGGATGAGACGGTATGGGATCATTTTTACGATTCATTCTGTACTGCTTGGACAGACGACCCCGTACCGCTGCCTCCCACCACGTTGCCACCACCACGCCCAGCACCGGGCAGCGATGAAATGACCCAGACCCCGCCGCGACCGCCGCGTAACCCGCACCGCGTGTCACCCACGGCCTCGCTCCTCGACTCGGTAAAACCAGTCGACGAGCCGCCGCGACTGTTGCGCGCACCCATCCACCCTACCTCGTCAGTCCCCGCTTCCGCAGCGTCACGCGCGGAAGGCCCCCAGACCGACGCCAACGGCGATGCCGCCGAAATCGATGCCGAGGACGGCTCGTTCGAGAGGGATACGCCCCTATTGCCGCCTCCCGCGCTCGCCGCGTTGCTCGCCGCACCCGCATCAGTTGTCGAGGACGACAACAGCCCTGAGAGGGGAGTAAAAACCCTCGGCACCTTGGTTTTGTCCCCAGATTTCACCTTTTCGCACCCAGTCTCCCCCGTGTTGCCCCCGCAGACCCCAGTATACAACATCCATGACTCGCCATGTCGTGTGTTGTTCGCGCCAACCCCGCGGAAACGGCCCCACGAATCAGATGACACCGCCGACCGCAATCGCACGCGGCGCACCCGGCACCACCTCGAGCACCCACCAGACTCGCGTCTCATGAAAAACACGCGTCGCATAGTCGCGACGAAGCACCGCAACCAGCACGTCTGGCACCGGCCGTGTAACGACGACCCGGACACCATACGCAAAAGCCGAGTATGGCACGCCCTCACAGACGAGGAGCGACGCCGATACCTCACAGAGGGACGCACTGAGAGCAGCACCCCCTCGTACGGTAGCACGGTACTAACGAGACGCACCGACACGGAGGCACGACCGCGATCACCGCGGTACGCCGACATCTTCCCCCGCCACGCGTTCGAACAGCCGCGCTATCCAGACGAAGTCGCACCGGCCACGCCACTATCCGGCAACCAACGCCGCCACCACGCGAACGCAGCAGCAACCGTCCCGCGCCCGCCACCAGCAGCCAGTCGAAACCGCGTAGGCCCCGCGGCACGTACCTCGCACCAGCCAGACGAAGGAGCCGCGCGTAGCCGCGACAGACCCACGCGTCACCGTCTTCACGCTACCGCGCCAGTCTTCATACCGCGTCCACCAAACGCGGGACCTACACAGATCCACGGCGTCTGGCTCGCCCTGCAACGTCACCCGCCCGCCATCGACCACCACCTCGTACGCGCCGCCACGCGTATCCGCGACGGGCACGCCCACACCGCACACCGTACCACCGAACCCACAGACCCGCAAAAACCCACGTCGCCACCGTGCTGACACAGCGAGAAACACCCCTCGCCTACCAAACCCAAACGCAGAAGCAACGCACAACCGCAACGGACAAACTCGTGGCACGCAACCCGTTCCCCTGACGCCCGCTGCACCGATGGGCGTACAAAGATCAACACACAGCATAGGTGATACCAGCCGAATTCACGCATGGCTTGCGCGAATCATCTACAAGCCCCCGCCGAATCCCTACTCACGTTTCACCCCCGCAACCCGTGACCCCATAACAGACGAGTGTACGGACCACGCGCATCGCGATTACGAGTATGACGACTTCCGTGATTCCCGACGCGAACACTAGAAAAATCATTCGAGGACGAATGAACCAAGAAGGAATCGTATGTCACGATCTCGTGCCATTTCCCTGCATACTCTCGACTCGATCTGTTTCAGACCCACTGACTCATGGTACTCCAAATATGTTGCCCTTGACCCTTTGTACCCTGTGCCCTGTTGTTCTGGCACTTTCTGGAATGTTCTTGTAGTTTCCTACTGTACCCCTATACCCTGATGTGCTGACTGCCAGCAGTAGTATGCGCTGGCACTTGTAAAACCCTGTACCCTGCCTCCTAGTATATAAACCTGCTGTAGTTTACCCTGTAGTCTCCATCTTGGTCTTTTAATAATATAGCCCACTTCTCAGGCTCCACTTGTCCCCTCTTGCTTTGTTGCAGAGTCATAGTCCTCTCCCCTGCAGTGTGCAGGTCACCGCTCTTTCGCTTAGCTAAGCGACCACACCCGCCGGCCCGAAAACGATCCGGGTGATCGTAACACTAGGCTTCTGCAATTTTTACCGCCTCTTCATACGCGGCTTTGCGACACACGCTCGAGCACTGAACAGGCTCACGCGGAAAGACGCAGATTGGACCTGGGGCAAGGAAGAAGAGACCGCCTTCCAAAAGCTCAAAGACCTTGTAACATCGGAACCTGTCCTGGCACACCCTACGCTCACCGACCAGTTTGAACTCGAGGTAGATGCGTCAGGATACGCGGTCGGAGCAGTACTGCTTCAGAAGAAGAAAGACGGAAAGCGACACCCCGTCGGTTACTACTCGGCCACGCTCAACGAGGCGGAACGCAACTACGACATCTACGACCTAGAGCTGTTAGCCATCGTGAAAGCCCTGCGACACTGGCGTCCCTACCTCGCAGGATCCCCTCACAAAATCAAGATCTTCTCCGACCACTTAAATCTAACACACTGGAAGTCACCCCAAAAGATCAGTCGCCGCGTAGCGAGAGAAGTACTCGAGCTAACGGAATATGACTTTGAGATCCATCACATCAAAGGTACCAACAACGGAAGAGCAGACGCACTCTCCAGACGCCCTGACTACGACAAGGGCGAGCAGGACAACGAAGGAATCACAGTCCTCCCAGCCAAGGTCTTCGCGCGACAAGCAGTCACTCAAACGGCAGAGAATCACCAACAAGATAAGGCTCAGATACGCCGATGGACAGACCCTCACAAGCTAAAACAGGTTGACGGGGTATGGTATCGACAGGGAGCGCGCGTCATCACCGGAGGAACAGAGGTTATCCGCACCATAATCCAGAATCACCACGACCCTCCTACGTATGGACACCCGGGGATCAAACGCACACGCATTATCGAGCGACACTACTGGTGGCCGCAGATGTTAGGCCACGTAACCGAGTATGTCAAGGGATGCGCGGAGTGTCAACGCCACAAAGTCAACAATTGACCGACGAAAGCCCCACTCGTGCCCATCACGCCAACACCAGACGCCCAACCCTTCGAGACCATAGCACTGGACTTCATCACCAAACTCCCCACGTCTCAAGGATTCGATTCGATTCTCACCATTACGGATCACGATTGCACAAAGGCGTCGATCTTTATCCCCTGCATAGAGGAGATCACGGCGGAAGGAACTGCAGCCCTGTACGTCACTCATGTATTCCGACGATTTGGGTTACCGGCCAAAATTATCAGTGACCGAGACCCGAGGTTCGCATCCAAGTTCACCCGAGAACTGTGCCGGATTCTGGGGATCTACCAGAACATATCCACGGCGTATCACCCATGCACGGACGGACAATCGGAAAGAACCAATCAATGGCTAGAACAGTATCTCCGGTTCTGGGCAAACGAGCGTCAAGATAACTGGGCGCACTTTCTTCCCATGGCAGAATTCACGCATAACAGCTGGCCACACGAGGCAACAAGGAAGTCCCCTTTCGCGCTCATGATGGGATATGACCCGCGCGCTGATTGGATCGATAAGCCGACGCCCATCCCACAGGTGTTCACGCGACTTCAACAGTTCCGCGAAGCACGGAGTAACGCCCAAGAGTTGATCCGGAAAGCCCAGGCGCTGTGGATCAAACACCGAAATACGCCGAAGTACCAAGAGGGTGACCAAGTGTGGCTAGAAGGAAGACACCTCCGGACCAATCAACCAACCGCAAAACTAGCGGCAAGACGGCACGGACCCTTCAAAATCATCCAGGTACTATCGCCTGTCAACTATCGACTGGAGCTTCCCACGCAGTGGAGTATTCACCCCGTGTTTCACATCGATTTACTCACACCTTATCGCGAGACGCCCATGCATGGGGCAAACTTCCAGCGCCCGCCACCGGATCTCATTGACGGCGAAGAAGAATACGAAGTCGAGAGCGTTCTAGACTCACGGCATTTCGGCCGGACCAAGAAACTCCAGTACCTCGTGAAATGGAAGGGATACCCCGACTCGGAGAACCAGTGGGTCAACAGCGCTGACATATTCGCCGATGACGCGATAGCGGACTTTGAAACGAGAGGAAGGAAAGCGGTTAAAGACCCGGTCGACAACGTCTTACCACCCCCATCTCCTCACACTGGACTCCTCACTCCTCGCACAAACATGTCTCTTCCCTCTGCCTCCACTTCCTCCACTGTCACTGCCCTCGGGCTCGGCAACCTCACCAACGAAGAGCTCCGCAACACCCTGTCCCACTGTCCAATGGCATCGACGACGTCGACCACCCAGAGGAGCCTTCGACCTACTGGCTCCTCGACCCCTCCACTGGACAACGACTCAACGCCACGCCGTACTCAGAAGCCGAAGTTCGTCGGCTTCGTGCAGCTCTCCAAGACGGTGAGAGCTCCCCACTTCGACCTCTCCCAGTACGAGTCGAGTACCGGATCAAAGGGGAAGAAGACTCCGGCGACGAAGCGATGGGAGGAATGGATGCGGGAGCGCGACTGGAAGTCCGAGGCACGTCAGTGGGAGCGATCTCAGTTACGAGCAGCAGCGAATAAGGAGAACTGAGGATCCTAGTGGCGACGCCGGTGGTTCACCGAGATGCTGAGAGAGCAGTGTACGAGCAAGTCGAAGGGAGTCCTGAAGGACTACTACCCAGCTGAGCACCCTTACATCATCACCGCCACCGACTCTGACAACATACTCGAAACGCCCTACGCATGCGACACCACCGGACGCCCTGCTATACCGCGGCGACGTCACCATCGACACGAGCGCGGCGCCGTACCCGACCGCCCGCCTTGCGCTATCTCGGCGGCAACTCGCGCCACGCACCCCACGGATACAAACACAACCGCGGGGAGGACTTCGTCCACTACCCTATCACCGATGCCGCCGGCAGCACCGCACAGGCGACCTACATACAGGTCGTCATGAACCCCGACCCCCTCGTCCTCGCCCTGATGGATGACAGCGACAAGGTGTACTCCAAGCCGCTGTACGCCGAACCGCAGGTGCGCGAAGCCGGTAAGCCCCACTACCGCGTCGAGGACATGTACGCCTTCGTCGGCGGACACAGTAACCAGCACCGAGTGGACCGCGCCGTCAACGAGCTGAAGGACGTGAGTCTGAAGGCCGAGCTGCACCGCTACCGCGCCTACAAGCGCGAGGCTGAGAGGATGGAGCAGCGGCTCCATGCCTTGTCCCAGGCGCTCGGTGGGGTTCAGGGGGAGATCAGCCGCAGTAAGTTCAGGATGGAGATGGCGAACGCGTGGGATCGGATCACGGAGGTGCAGGAAGGATGGATGGGAGGCATCGGACCCACTCGGCGACGCGGTCGTCGCAGCTGAAAAGGGGGTGATGTCACGGTCTCGCTTGTGGACACTTACTGTGCGGGTATGACTCCCGCCGTAAGTCGTAATTAGTCATGGACTCACGTATCAGTCAGCCGTAGTATCACATGTTTGTTGTGGTGCTATGACTCATTCCTAGTAGTAGCGGTAGTAGGGTTCGAGCTACTTACGCTATTAGTCGTCTCGGTTCAAGAGGAGCTTTAAAGCTGCCTCTCTCATGTATAAGTAGTACGCATCAAAGACCAAGGATCTCCATCTTGGTCTTCTTCAATTGCCATCACGTTTCCGCTCCTACTCCTCGTGTGCATCTCTCTCCTCTACCGCTTGTCTCTGCTTGAGCAAGTCGGACGACAACTACGCCTAGTGGACATCGCCCTAGTGCTTCTCACGATCACGTGCACCCAGAGGCCGTGTATCCGTGTCACGTGACTCGAAGGATAAGACCGCTAAGTCGTTAACGCCCTTTCGAAGTCCAAGTCGGACCAACGCCAGTGGCGGCGTTACACCGTCTCTCGGTTTGGGATGACCGCATTGATCGCGTTGATAAACAACAAGCACAGTGCGACGTGCTATGACCCATGGTTCAACGGATTCGCAACATTTGCAAAGGAAAAGTGTACCTTGGCCTCCTCGAATGGTCTCACCGACTCTCACGTATAGTGATGGTAAGGTTCGGTTCGGTTCGGTTCTTTGACCTTTTTTCCCGAACCCCAAACCGGACCATTGGTTCGGTTCAGGGGTCTAGGCTGAACCCCGAACCGAACCATTGGTTCAGGTTCACATTGGTTCGGTTCAGGTTCGGGGAGGGGTTGAACCTGAACCAAACCTGAACAGAGGCCATGCTTATGTAATCACACAAAATTTGCAGAGCCACCCTGTCGGTTACCACAAAAGACTAGCTGTTCCAATTTGGGCACACACAGAGCGACAATGTCCGGGCGAAAAAGCGGGGGCCAGCTTTTATTCAAAATGTCAAGAAGCTCTTGCGAGATCATGACGTAGTCATAGCCAACAAGTTGCGTGAATGAGTGTCGTCCTGTCTCCCACTTCGCCTGACAAAACAATCATGCATCTTCATGTGCACCGTCAAGATCTCAGAAATGCCGTCAAGGGCATGCACCCGCCCGTTCGCCTTCTCGCGCTCAATTGGTCACTCGACCAGCCCCACGCAGAGATCCACCGTATCTGCGCAGACCACATCATGACGCGCGGCATGAACCACCAAACGCTACATGGCGACAAGCAAGGTAAAGCGCACGAGAGCGTCCTGTGGCGCTTCTTGATCGACACCGAGCCGCTCGCAGACGACGAGGCGGACTCGCCATGCCGCGGCGCCGTGTCGTTGTCTTCGCCATGCTGCGGTGCCGTGTCGTTGTCTTCGCCATGCCGCGGTGCTGTGTCGCTGTCTTCGTCACGCCGCGGCGCCGTGTCGCTGTCGCTGTCGTAGCGCCACGCGCCGTGTTGCTGTCGCTGTTGTAGCGCCACGCGCCGTGTTGCTGTTGCTGTTGTAGCGCCACGCGCCGTGTCGCTGTCGCTGTCGTAGCATCACGCGCCGTGTCGCTGTCTTCGTCACGCCGCGGCGTCGTGTCGCTGTCGTAGCGCCGCGGCACCACGTTGCTGTTGTGGCATTGCGGTGCCATGTCGCAGTCGTGGCGTTGCGATACCGCGTCGCAGCCGTGGCGTTGCGATACCGCGTCGCAGCCGTGGCGTTGCGATACCACGTCGCAGCCGTGGCGTTGCGATACCGCATCGCTGTCGTCATAGCGGGGCTGGAATTGGCACTTGCAAGCCAAAGGTGGTCGTGGCAGTACAGGCCTGCGCGGGGCGAGGTGGAGGCAGCGCCAAGAGCGTGGTTGGAACCTAGAAAGAAAGAAAAAAACACTGTAGTTAGTTAGCTAAAAGGATCAGACAAAGGAAAAAACACTTAGCTTCTTTAAATTGAGGGTTCCCTGGGCCAAGGAACAAAAAGTCGACGAGCGCTGCCAGTGAGCGTCGGATG
This sequence comes from Lactarius hengduanensis, assembly GCA_021525025.1. Classification (NCBI taxonomy): domain Eukaryota; kingdom Fungi; phylum Basidiomycota; class Agaricomycetes; order Russulales; family Russulaceae; genus Lactarius; species Lactarius hengduanensis. Next base: position 5,006 of record JAKELI010000960.1, on the reverse strand, counting down.
ACAATGGCAGTCTGTTGACACGTTGCAACAGCGTCCGGTCCGGCGACCTGCGTGCCCGGCGAAACCCGTGACCCATGACGGGTTTCGCGAGGGTCACAAATTCGGTACCCATACAGTACCCGTACCCACCCGAACCCCCGGGCTGAACCCACACAGGTACATAAACTCATGCCATTCACTAAATAGAACACCTTTTGATTTTGGTTTAAGTGCCTAAATTTTTTGTATATTTTCAATGGTTCATTCCCAGCCAGAAATCGGTCGAACAAGGTATAATTAGGTAAAATGGAGTAGATTATTCGACAACATTGAACCTAATTATATAATTTGAACTGTGCTTCGATTTTTTCGAGTCACATAGAAAAAAAATAGAATGTGATCAAATCATTGACAGTATTCTGTCCGATTACTAATGTAATCAAATCTCATCGAACTATTTCGATTCATTAAAAGGTCCATTTATTGAATACTATCAAATACAATCAAACCACAGAGTGTATGAATCCTATCGAATCACTTGTGCACTAGTGCGTGTTACCAGTGCCCGTCCAAGTCGCAAGTCGGGTCGCGCATTGCTCAGCGCCTTGGCCTTGAGTCACACGTAGGAAAAGATTGTCAGGTTCATGAGAGATGGCGTAGTAACGCGTAACGCACCTTTTCCATCGCCTTCGCATCAATCCCCTTGTGTTTGTAGGCCTGTATGCACATATATGCACCACCTTGAGTCTTGTATCATGGCACACAGTGAAGGGGGGACTCACCGCCTTGGATCCGGGGTCCAGGGTGTCACAATGTCCGGCAATTTTGCCATTGGCCCCTTCTGGATGTGTGGTGCACCAGTCTCTGGCGCATATATTCCTAGTAAACACGTCAGTGATGCCAAAGGGTGTTTGGAGACACCTTGCACGCCTCCCGGTCTCACCTTGCCATCACTCATCTTCACACCGTCCCCAGTTCAGCCTCCACCCCCTCCCAAAGGAGTTGCACCCAAGTAGAGGAGCGGGATGTGGATGGCTTCCCAGAAATTGGCCAGGGGGAGTAAGAGGGAAAGAGCGTCGAGGTGAGAGGAGAAGTGGGAAAAGCAAGCGACAATGGAGGCAACGAGACAAAGCAAAATCAAGGGAGGTCGGAGTCAGAATGTCTAGGATAGCACCTTCCTATTATAGATGTCACTCACGTTCACTCAATTTACTGCACTACCTTGCTCTACTGCATTCCCAGGTGAGGGAATCCCATCCCACCTCCCTCAGGTGAAAGTATGGGCCTTGGTCCAGTTGGAGATTGATGCAATTCTATGGGATTCATTATGAAATCAACCAAGGGAATATTTCGTTCAATTGTTTAGAATGTATTAGATAATTCGATTTATTTTCTACGAGATTTGTCATGGCTCGATAAGATTCGTGTGCGATATTTATCGTTCTATCGGATTCGACGCATTTTTCACTGGGGTTCATTGGTTCAGAACCGGTTCAGAACTGGTTCTCCAGTTTCAGGAATTTGCTGAACCCCGAACCGAACCAATGGTTCGGTTCAGGTCAACAGCCGAACCTGAACCTGAAATTGGGGTTCGGACCGGTCCGGTTCAGGTTCGAACCGAGGTTCAGAACCGAACCTTACCATCACTACTCACATAGCTTCCTTTCCGACTCGCCCGACATGCCCGACACGATCCACGATCGACGGTGCCGAAATCGAAATGAACGGCAAGCCCAGGGTGTGAAGGCTCTCCAGGCTGCGGGGTATTCGAGTTCATCCTCTTCCGATCGACACCCGATGTGACGCCGTAGAGACGTACTTGAGACAGTGACTCGGACATGGTGCAGATCTTTCACCAGTGCTTACTGTATACAGGCTCCGGGCCCAACTCGTCGCGCATTCACAGGGCCCACCCGATTCGCCGCCGATTCACACTCTCGCTAACACTTTTTTGCGCGGCCGCCCCTCGACTTGTCCCGTCCCAAATCTGTCCTGTCCTGCTCCTCGACTCGAGCCGCCCTCCGCCCTCGACCGTCTTGTCCGTCCTGGCACGCCCCGCCCACGCGCCCACCCACGCTCCCCGCCAGCCCGAACGCCCAGCAGATGTCACGAACGGTCCAGGTGGCTGCGAACCGCTTGCAGTCGAGTCCATGATACGGGCACCGCAATCTGCCTGGGCCCACGGCGGCGGCTTTGTTGGCTTTTACCAGGGCCTCGATCCATGGGTGCGTATCTCTGATCTCCGACACGTTCAACTTCACTGACCTGTAGTTTCACTAAGAGAGCTTCGCCAGTCCCAACTGCGAATCAGGCGCGTGGATCGAAGCCTCAACAAAGGGCGGCGTCCTTCTGTACACTGCCTTGGAAGTCGAGATGGTCACGACATCTATGGACATCAACCCAGGTCACCCAGCTGCCGCCGGGTCGCTCGGCGGTATGGGAGGTGGTATCTCCCACTCAGGGCGTGCAACTGTGAGTAAGCCCAATTGAATCGAGATCGAAATCGCAGTTTTCGTCGGGCGGAAAGCCATCCGTTCACTCGCACGCTTTCGATCTTCTACTCTCGCACAGCGATATTCCTCATACTCTCGCCCACCTCGTAATACCGCCGCCTCCCTCTCGCCTTCGACGTTGGCTTCTTCCTTGCCTGGAGCGTCCTACCATCAACACACGGCACGCCGGGGGTTCGCGTACCAGTAGGGTTCGTGAACAGTGTGAAAACTGCAGAAATAGCTCGCCATAAAGAGGCCGCCGGCGCAGGTGTGAAGCCACTAGGTATTCGTGGCGTTGACGAGGGTGTGAACGCCGTCGCGGTGCGTCAATGTACGAGCTGGTACTCTCGGCAAGTGGGCCTTTACCGCTGTCATGTCGTGGGGACCTGACCTTTGGATTAGGATTGGTCTTGTTCGACCGACTCACGGAAACGTTCGATTCGTACGGTGCGTGCCCGTGGCGAGGAGGTCGGTCGGTCTCTCGGTGCCGTAGACAAAATACTCGCGTCGACGATCCTGCTACGTGGGACCAGCCCATTGAGGTTATCCGTGATTAGCCCTCATCGTTGTTTGTAGGTGAGAAATATGTCACAGGAGGCGACGGCCTCCCAGCAAAACTGACTATTTATAATACGTTCGGCTATATCTATGAGGAAAACGGCATCGAGGGTCCACGGCGCCGGGCTGGGTCGACTCGGAGAACGAGTGTGCCTGTGACATTTCTTCGGGTTCTCTCACCAAGTACTATCATCATTGTCACGGCTGTCTGAGTGAACATAATGCTACGGGTGAAACGAATGGCGGTGTATAATGTGTGGCAAGTCACATACGAAGAAAGGACTTAAGGGTTAGCGGCTCGCAGGTTGTAAGGTTGTATCCGAAAAATGGACGTAGAGGTTAGTGGTATTAGTGGCACAAGACCGTGCTCGTATCCAAACAGGAATAACAAAGGCAAGAGGGAGTCCGAATATACTGTAATATGTCGAATATATACAGCCACGCAGCACCGGACATTCACTAGCATGCGGCAGGGTGTTGCGAACTGGCGCTCGTCGCGTCCGGCAGCTTTTTGTTTTTTGCGCCCTTCCTTGGCTGTAGAAATTTCGGCATTGACTGGTGGCCGCGCTGCGACTTAAAATCTTGAAGCGCCTCAGAGACAGCACTGCCATTGGCTAGTGCTTATTTGACGCGTTTGAGGAACTGGAACTGCGACCACGTCCGTCGCACCTGGAAGCCAAATCGGTGCACGCCAATGCCCATGCTGCCTGGGGTTGGGGACAAACCGCCAGGACGGCCCATCGAGGTCTGGGCGGCCACTGCCAATGCTTTTGCCAACCCCACACGTCGACCAACCGAAGAGGAGGCTTACGGCCGACTCCTTCAATGCCAGTGGGTGCCAGTGCCTTCGTCCCAAGCTTACCATAGAAGCCTGATGATGACCGGATAGTTGTCGAGGTTCTCCGGTTGCCATACTTTCCACAGGAGAGCTGGCTGCTTGATCATGGCAAAAACTTCCAGTTGCAGTTACGGGACGTGAACGCGGCGGGGTCTCGATTGGACATGTTCATTGGATCACAGAATGCTGCGGGCTCAGGCAGGACCATATCGAAGACACCGTGTAAGGTGGAGATGGGCCGGGCAAGTGTGTGAATGCCTACCGTGACGTTCGCTCACACGGCAGCAATAGCTGGATAGAGTCAGGGGCTGTGAAGTTTGCTGTGATCTACATAAGCTACGCTGGCAATAGTCACTAGCTGCCTCGTTGGCCCCCCTCCCTCTATGTGCTCTCCGAAGTAAGTGATTAGAGCCTCCAAGGATCCGAGTCCGCCGCAGGGGCCTGAGCTGACAGTGTGTCTCGCGGATCTCTCAATAGACGTGCTCGACTCATGTCCCCCCCAAAATCCGCCACCGTACTAAGCGAATGCCCTAGAAGAGGTATGACTTCTTACAAGCGCCTGCACTACTCACTTACTGTTCCCTTTCTCAACCAGTGACAATTGAGAAGCTCTCCGATGAAGTACTCCTGAACATATTTCGTCATTATCTGGGTGCCTCTCCACGATTTTGGCCGAGCCTTGTCCATATATGTCGCAAGTGGAGACGTATCGTATTTGCGTCTCAACGCGCTTTACACCTTTGGCTGTTCTCTACCTACGGAACTCCTGTACTGAAGACTCTAGAATGCTGGCCCGCCCTGCCTATCGTCGTGCAGTACGGGGGAACTTTGGCGCTCGATCCCCCGGCTCCCGAGGATGAGGACAACATCATGGCAGCACTCAAGCAATCTGATCGTGTTAGTTCTATCAGCCTCACCATCACAAGCTCGCTCCTCGAAAAGTTATCCGCAATCGAGAGGCCCTTTTCGCAATTGGAAGAAATCGCTCTTGTGTCTCGAGACAGTGTGCGGCAGACTCTGCCCCGCGCCATTCAGTGGGGCACACGCCTTCGCTGTCTCCACTCGACTGGGATCGCCTTCCCTGCACTCCTTCACCTTCTTTATTCTTCCAAGAATCTTGTAGACCTTCAACTTCACCA
>JAKELI010000096.1:0-119323 GCA_021525025.1 Lactarius hengduanensis | reverse complement strand
CGATAATAGCCGCTTGAATAGGATCACTCGGGACTCGGATCACCGTGACTGCATGCAAGCAGTTTTCTCCCAAACAAAAATGTTATGTCCCAGCTCACTAAATCATGCCTGGAATATTCAAACACCTTTTTGACTACTTATTCTTTTTTGGAGGTATTTCCGAAAAATAAACTCTGGATAAGATATAACACTCGATCGATGGCTCCTTGGTATCAGCAGGGTTCTCGGCCGCTTAGGAGCAAGCTCGACCTTTCCCGAAGGGCTCTTGGGAAGACAAACTCTTTTTCAGTACCACGGGCCCAAGCACGGGCCCGGGTAAGCGCCAAATTGAGTTGACGAAGACTTAGGGCTGACGTCACAGAGCTTGTGCTTCTCCTCACCATACTAGAACCGTACGCTATTTCCGTGCTACCCAAGTTACGACGTGCACCCCCCGAATCCATCCAGCACACTCAACGTGTCCATCACAGGGTTTTTATCTCATATAGGTAATTCAAAAAAATCGAAAAGTAGTGGTTGACCGCCCGAGCAAAGCTACAAACCCTATTCCTAGTATACAGTGAACGCTCGCGCATAAACGTCATAGTAGGAGTACAGTAAAGAAACATCATATCAATGGCACACGCCTAGGAGTGAGATTGAGGTGCGCCCGGCGTGGGCATGCGTGTAGGCACAGACACGTCAGTGGGGAACACCTTGTGGAGAAGTTCCAGTAAGGGCGTAACAAGTTGTTGGAGACAGCCACTGTTTTCTGCCCTCTGTGTTAATGCCCGGATTTGTTCCTGCAAACTATTTCTGCGTGGGCCGTTCTCCGCGTCCATCAGAATGGTGAGAGTATCTAGAATGGATGTAATTTCCTCGTTCGTTAACTCACGTTCCAAAAGCGGCGACTGCACCCCTCGCACAAACGATTTTAGATTCATGGAGTCCGCCCCTGCGAGATTATCCAAGGAGTTATATATCTCGTTCGACGATTTGTCGAAGACGGCTTCCAGCCAGGAAAGGTCTGCGTCCCTCGAGGGGCGGCGTCGATGTCCTATGTCACGTAAGATCCGTCTTGCCAATAGCGCACATATGCAGCGCGCTCTGACGCGGACCGCAGTGCCCTGGTCAGACCAAAGGACGCGCATCGTTCGGAGCTCCGCAAAGTCGATTCGAATGCTGTCCGGTATCGGCTCGCCGGACTGATCCAGTGGAGCTACGTTGTAGGCCCTGACACCTCGATAGATAGTATCGAGGCATGTGAGCAGGCGATGCTGCTGGGCACCGGGTGTGAGACCGGTGGTACCAGGGAGGCACGTCAACAGCAAGTCGTGGAGACGATGACTAAAGGAGGAACTGGATTGTGAGTCAGGAGCCTGAGGTCGCAGCAGTCGTGGGACCGTGTCTCCCGTGAGTGTGGAAACAAAGTCCTGGAATGCGCCATCTTCACTGAGTGCTGGAACATGAAGAAACCAGTTGAGTGCTTGCAGCTCTCGGTCCTTTGGATCACTTTGCGCTCTATTCGCGACACTCTTTCCTAACCCATCTTTGCGTCGCCGATCGTGCTCTTCCACATAGCGTTCGAATCTCTCTCTCCAGTCGACGAGATGGTTCTGAACGTGGAAAAACTCCTCGATCCAGAGAAAGAGTGCCATGAGGTAGCGTACCACGGTGTGCCCAGCATACCACGATAGGTTGGACAATGAAGTGCGATATGGGCAGTTGAGGTATACACAGGGAAGGATGGTCAGCGCGATATAGGCGATGGAAAAGATCCCGACAGAGACCGAAATGATTATGGCGACCGTCGTGAAGATCGTGAAGAAGAATATGACCAAGCCAACGAAAAATAAGAATACGGCGAGATGTAGGAGAGTGGGGATCAGCTCCACCGCATAGGACATGCGGAACTGTTTGAGGCCAAAGAAAAGGAAAGACCGGACGTGAGCCCGCTCGCGAGGTGTCGTGCGGAGCTGTGGAAGTTGAACGTATTGTCGTGCCCATTGTTGCATCAACGTAGCAAGCAAAGCACATGTGATGCTGACTATGAGGCTCAGGATCCACATAGCATTCACGCACACAATCAATGTGTTCGGCGAGAACGTTGGGTAGTCTTGCGGTCTGACGTACGTGCCGTTGGAGAGACCAGAAAGTTGTTGTGAGATCTGCTGAAGGAAGAACGCGGTTTGGTCGCCTGAGTCGGGAGACAGCTTCTTATAACTCTCGATGATAAACGCCGCGACAGTCGCCGAGAAAAGACCGGTCTTTGGAGCTCATTCGTCAGAGAGCTATCGTAGATCGATGGAGGGACCACGAACAAACACGAGGACCCCGTTCGCGTCATCTTTCCAGCCATCAGATATGGCCTTGTCATATTTTTCAGACTCTGACAGATACATCAACCACGTCTTGTCGGAAGGATCGCCAGAGGGTGGGACTGACAGTATTGTGAAACACGGCGCAATCCATAAGTCTATAGTACACACCTTCTGCTGTGATACCCATCTCGAGAGCCTCGTCCTTAGGTACTTGTGAGTACGAGGTGGCCATTTTGTTGTGCTAGCGTAGTTTGGAAAATACTCTGCTTTTGTGAAAGAAGCTAGCAGTACGTACTTCTGCTCGATATCGGTTTCCGCAGGTCCAGGTGCTGTGTGAGCGCTATTTGTACGGTTCCCGGGCGCTCAGAAAACGTTGATTCGGCTTCTGAGTCTGAAACATTGTGACCTCGAGGCTTGGGAGTATGCAGCCTCTAGGCCCGTAACCTCATCAGAGGCAAGACCCCGGGGGTGCACGTTGCAACGGCATTGCGTACAGCATTCCTTTTAGGAATCTCAGGGGTTGGCGTCCGATGTGAATACACGAAATACGACGAGTCGTGACCGATTGTAGCAACCCGAGATGGTACAAACCTTGACTGAAATAGCACGGGATGACTTGATTATGATAGCTGCGACCGTCTTCACTAGAGGTAAACACCGAGTGAGCACAAATGGTACATACCTACAAAGTGATCCCTGGATTGTGGTTGAGTCTTACTGCCTGTAAGAAACAAATTTCTGCCCCAGCTGTATGGTGGAGACAAACAATGGGTGTGTACAACTGATCTCGAGAGTTGGCCGAATTTTCAGAGCATGTCGAGCAAGTTCTCTTTTCGATTGTCGGGTGTTGAATAAGGTTACTCCAGCTAAGTATCAAGTTTCCAGGTGAAATACTAGCAGTCTCGCTTAGTTTGGTGTCAACGGCCCGCGCGTGGAAGAAGCGAAGGAGAAAGGACGCTTTAGTTCCCGAGCGCGTGGAGCTGAACTCGTCTATTAGGAGTTCAACTCATACAAAGGGCTTGAAGAGCCCCCCGTGGACACTCTGAGTGCGAATAACCCTCAGCTGCGCCAATGCGGAGTGCATGCGCCACCCCGAAACGCAATATAGGCGAAGGAAAACGTTTCAAAAGATATGCCGGTGGGTGCCAGTGGTGAGGTAGCATGAGAACCGCCGACATAAGTCAGCACTCAGGCAGTACCTACTTGATTCCGGAGTAACGATCGAGGGTGTGCGCGGAAGGCATCTCAAATCATACAGGACGCTTGCCTCCAGGTAAGCGCCTCGCTGCTTCTGAGTGTATACTACAAGAGCGCAATGTCAGTGCTTCGGATTCCTACTAGTCGATGTGAAGGCCAAAGCGAGGGCAATGCTCCGACATGTGAAAGCATTGTAGCCTCGAGACATACAGATAGCTGCGCGCTTGGAGCCCGCGTTCCAGACTTCTCTGCTTTCGCACCTCGATTTTTAATGTGCATGTTGGAGGGAGGAGGTAAGTTATTTCCTAAAGCGGTAACGATAGTGACTCCGAAGAGTGTTGTAATCCGCTTCCCACAGCCGTGGGAACTTCTATTGGAGCTCCAACTTCAAGTTGAAGCTTGAACGTAAGCTCTAACCTCAGACGAAAAGCTGGCTCGCGGTCACAGTTGCGCCGTCAGTAATTGTATATTACAGTGTAGTACAGAACTCTCAAGCCTGAACACTTGCCAAGTTGCCAACGTCGCCAAGGATTCGGGAACGAACGAAGTGGACCTTGAAGTTGACTGTATCATCGGCAATTTCTTTAGGCCAAGCTTTAGGCCCTGAGTTACTCGCCATTTTTATTGGTATTGGCACGGTGGGAGTCGGTGGGAGCCCTGACTGACGGTAATTGAAAGCAACGAATGTCTGCAGCCTGATTAATAACTTTGGCTCTGTATCACCGCCCAAAAGGCACACGATCTGGATTGTGATTGTGAATGTGAATGTCATTGAGCGCTACAGCATGAGTACAGTAACTACATGTAGAGAACTACCTAAATCATACAAAATCATACAGCATCTTCGACCCATGCCATTTCAATGGTTCCTTTTGAGTGCCAGAAACAGCTTTGTACCACTAAGGTATAGTCCTTGTCTGTCTGCGTCATGCGACTCGAGATGTCGACGGTTCTGATGCTGCAGAAGGGAACATGGCTTTGGAGATCTCGCGGAGTTTGTCAGCTACCTCACGTAGATGGTCGTCTTTTTCTGCCCGTCGAAGGAGCCCATAAAGCCCCCCCTCGAATGAGCCTCTGCGGATGGCTGTCTTGCTTCCTACACCCATGAGAATTGCGAGCGTGTCCACGAAAGAGGCTGCCTGCGCGGCCGGAAGGTCGCCCGTCGGATATGAAAGGACGCCGTAAACAAATGAGTCGATGTTCATGTTGTTGGCGGTGGGGGGATCTTGGAGTGAGTTGTAGATCGTGTTTGACGACTCTCCTAGGACGTCCTGCAGCCAAGCCAACTCTGAGTCGCGTGGCGGATATTTGTGCAGGATGTGTTTCGCAAGCAAGGCGCATATGGAGCGGGATGTGACGCGGATGACAGGATCTTCGTCGGCCCAAAGAGACCGCATAATTTTAATGTTGGCGAAGTTGATCCGCACGTCTTCCAGTAAAGTTTCGGGGAGCGAGACCCCGTAAGAGACACCACTATATGCCCTGGCTATGTGATGGACGGCGTTCAGACATACAATGAGACGGCGCCTGCGCGTATCCTCGTCAAGCCCAATCGACCCTGGAATGCAGCTTCGCATGAGAGTGGAGAGGTGTTGGGAGAATATCTTTCCGGAGTGAATGGGGGCGCTGATAAGCTGGACGATCGTATCTCCCGGAATGCTGCCCACGAACTCTTGAATCTTGCTCTTGTCGGCCAATGCTGGTTCGTTGAGAAGCCACGTGAGCGCCTTTGGGTCTACATCCGCTGATGCCTCAATAGCTCTCTGGACTATCGTGCCCCGAAAACCATCCTTGAGACGTTTCCCATGCTTCTTGACAGAATCGTCGAGAAGTTGCCACCGTTCGGTGAGGAATCTCTGTATTGATGATGTGACCTCGCCCGGATTAGACGGTACTAGGATCCCATGTAGCCGCTTCAGGAGCCAGCGAGCGCAAAGCGCAAAGGAACCCAACGAGGTGTGCCAGCAATACCACCAAAGGCTAGACATCGGGGTACGATACGGGCAACTGTGGTCGAGGCAAGGAAGGATGGTCAGGATGAGGTACACAAATCCAATGAATCCGACGCAAATGGAGACCACGACGGCCACAGCCTTGAAGATAGTGAAAAGGAATATCACCAGACCGGCGAAAAATAAGAATACGGAGAGGTGAAGGAGTGCAGGAGCGGCCTCGACTGCACGTGACATGCGATATTTCAGGATGCCGAGGAATAAATAGGAACGGACGCGTGCTCTGTCTCTCGGCACTCTTGGAATTTGGGGTAGCTGAATGTATCTGCGTGCCCACTGCTGCATTAATGTCGCCGCCAGGGCAGAAGCAATACTAAACACAAGGCTCAACAGCCACAAAGAGTTGACCAAGATGATGGAAAGGCCGGGAGAGTATTTTGGGGGAGGCGTCGGTGGGATGTATGTACCATTTGGCGAGAAAGCAGTGAGTTGCTGAGAGATCTGCCCAAGGAGATACGCCGTCTGGTCCCCCGAATCGGAAGATAACTTCTTATAGCTTTCAATGATAAATGTGGCCACGGTGGCGGAAAAGAGACCAGTCTTGGAGGCTCATCATTTCTCTGAACCATCAGGACCGGGGTGTTTGGACTTACAAAGACCAGGACGCCTTCAGCGTCGTCTTTCCAGGCGTCACTGACACGTGTATCGTGTTTATCCGCTTCTTCCATGTATCCCGACCACATCTTATTCTCCGAATCCTCGCGGGCTGTGGCTGGAGCTATTGTAAATCGGTGCATAGTCTCGGTTCCTCTACGCACCTTCGTCATGCGCAGGGCTTCCCCAAGAGGCTTGTAGGAGTTCGTGGAGGTGAGTATATGTCTCAGACATTCTGGTCTTGGGAAGGAAAAGAGGGACGGGGCTAACTTTGACGTGTGCTACCGGTACTAGTATTTATATGCACCGTTGAGGAGCATCGTGACCAACGGCCTATCTAAGGTTTCTAATAATGCCGTCAGCAAACGAACACAGTCCGAGGCCTTCTGACTCTTGTTGAACTAGAGCTGATAGTTTCCGGTATCGAGACTGCCTAACTGGAGGTAGTAAGTCCGCCTGGATCTGCGCTACGGTCTGTGCGGTATAATCCCGGCTCGGACGGGAAATGTAAGCTTGGTAAATTAGCTACAAGTGCAAGTGCTTGAAGCTCCGAGTATTGCCGAGAAACGCGTGAAAAATGAGGCGAGTGAGACTGGTATGGCGCCGGCACGTGCCAAACATATTGAGTAGTATCTGCCACCAAAGTGAAAAGATTGCGCCCATGTATTCCAAAAGAACTCACGATACCATTCCACGTAAAGTCAATTAAGTTGCGAGAGGTGGGGCCAAGTGTCCCACGACGAAGAACCAAACAGCTTCATAAGCACTGACCTCACGTGACCATTAACTTGAAAGCATCTGTCCTTCGTGAAGCCGCTATGACCGGATCGCCAGGCGTACGGTCATGGTAGCGACTTAACGGTGCTTACCGAGTTCTACCGAAGTTTTCCATTAAAAAACGTACGCGTTGAAAAATCAATTAGTCGCCGAAAGGACTATGTCCTCACTGGGCTCGAAACGATACATCATGCTTATCGATGAATGTACTAGGCACTTACTGCATATATAGTCCTAGGCTTAACTATGAAAATGAACATACCTTTTCCCTGCGTTAACGATATTCGTCTGCATCGGCGCGTTCATGTCTCCATTTCCGTCTTTGTTTCTCTTACTATCACCTACGCTTCCCCTGGGTTGAAGACTGTCACTCGCTACATCGGCCCGAATCCTTATGTGAACCTCATGAAATGTCGGTTCAATCGTTTTGACTGATAGACGGCCCGACCCTGTATGAAGGCCAGTTCTCAACGTGACGAGTATATATAGCCGGACAAGGGTGTCGAAGGAGTGAAGGTTAGGGCCGCGGCATGAGATCGCCAGTGGAAGGGTTTGTAAGTTTGAGAAAATCTCCAATAAGAAACAGTCATAGGAAGAACCAATCATCGCAACAGCCATTTCGGGGACTCATCTTGGGGCTCGTGGGACAGAAGAATGACCAAGTGAACCGATGCGAGAGTAGTAGACGAGATTGACTAGATCTGAAAGTCATCTCCGCTGCGCACTGTGTGAAATGTAAGCCACACGCAGGTCCAGACATTAGAGCACGAAATTGCAAGCGACTAACCTAGCCGTGAGTGACGCTCAGACTAGCTGCTGATACCATCTCCAACGAGAACAGAAGATCCGTGATTACGGTGACACAAATCACCGTGTCAGTCATGAGACGAAACATGTTGACCATGAGGCTCGGATAAACCCAGATAGGTGGTATGCACGAGGGTTATCATGCTATCGGTTCACGAATAGCTATCTCTGCGGCAGACCGGAACCATTTCAATCTACCTTCCTGCCAGCAGGTCCAAGTGAACGTTGCTACCGGGGGTGTCTAGGTTTCCTGTACCAACAAATAATGAATATGATGGGAGCGGCAACCGGCAGGAGAGCCAACGACCTACTGGCAGGAGACTTTTCATTGCCGATATGAAACACGACGGCGCCCGCCACCTCGTGTAAATGATAGTGTGGAGTGCTGTCCTTGTATGCACATTGGACAATGTTTCAGGCCCGCATTTATATTATGGGGCTTCGACAGAGACGAGGTTACCGAATTTATATTAATAGGCAGATGATGCGCTGACGAAGTTTTATGCCAGCCGTGGCAGAAAGCCGCAGAAGAAATGGGCGCGCATCGACGTAGCGGCGTGGGACTCCCCTGACCCTAGAGGAATTGCCTGCTCATTCCTCAAGATCCTTCTTGGTCGCACGCTACACTGACGGTAATAGGTGCAGAGGAGCTCCGAGGAGAAGAGTAGCTGATGGTGCTGGTGCCCCGAGGCGATGCAGTGTTGTTATTTGTTATTGTCTTCGGCCGGATCCAGCCGGAGGTGACGGCCAATTCAAGTGGCCCAATTCTATTCGGGATTTCCGCACGCACCATCAGCCCTTTTGCGCGTGCAAGTACAACACCATGAGTGGATATTAGGTCTGAGGCCTGAGGGTTCGAAGGCCTTGTAACTGTAGTAGGTTTTCTTTCTTTCTTAGATTCCATCAGAGTGCACCTTGAGGTACATCATGATAACCCTAGTGGCACTTTCCGAATCCGTCCCCTGCCCGATTTCTCTCTCCTTTGCATAATACATACGGCTGACATTAAAACACCTCCCCGCTTAGAACAGAAGCGGCTTTGTGATGCGTCAAGTGTCGGGCATAACTGTAGCGGATTTATGTGGAAAACGCGGCAATTCTTGCCTGAGGACTACTCGTCTGGGGGAACCCTCCTCTCGGTGATTTCGCTGGTCTTTCTGTTCTCCGACTCGGAACGGAAAAATAAACAGGATTGAATTACTGGTTGACCACTCTTCCTGGTTGGATACACGAGTGTATAGCGCCAACCCTTTTCCGTCTGTCTCCAGCCGCGGACCTGCGGTCATCCGCAACCAAATTCGTCAAGAAATTCGTCCCAAATAGCGCGTCTAGGGAAAAAAGATGCCTCAGTCGTACCGTCGACACGACTTATTATACTGGGATGGGGCCATAGGCTGAGGCAGAACTACAATTGGTTTATAGGTCTGTTAGAGCAGCAGTAGTGTATAGTGTTCTGTGCCATGGGGTGCATGCTAATTGACCCAAAAAACAACAAAGAAAGTACATTGCGTGAGGCCGAATGTCACTACGCACACATTTGCAGCAATGAGGTGGAATTTCGGACGGGGCTTCGGAGTGTCTGGCACCGGCAAGACCCAGAGGCGAAGAGTGCCAGTGTCGAAAGGCTTGCGAAAGGGACACCCCAGCCCCCAAATGAAAAGAAAAAGAAAAGAAAAAGAAAAAGAAAAAGAAAACCGGCATATTCCAGAAGAGTGGAGTACATAGTATTATGGTTAATAGCCATGAACTGTAACCCAGATCTGACGCTTGAAGGCTGAGCAACCCACCAAAGGAACCATCCCATCTTCTGAGGCCCGAGGCGCAGTGAACCTTGGTGTGAACATTAGCCTGGTCCCAAGATATCGCATCCGGGTGGGATGACGGCATAGAACTGACTCGTGGCTTCAAGGGCAGGGCCTGAGGGATGGAGGTCACACGCAGGGGCGCAAAAGGGTTGCGGGACAGTTGCGGAGATACGCAATTTATCTTGCTGTGTCGCCTTGTGGGGTGCTCCCGGTTAATATATGGGTCCTTTTCCTTATAGGTTTATCCGTAAAGGACGAGTTAATTGGGACTTCTTCTGAGTAGCTAACTTATACACGACTCGGATGGTCGCTATGCGGCAGTGACAATGTGTATCAAGAAGTGCAACGTCGAAATAAGACGAAAGGAAGAGGGGCGAAATTAATCAACTACCATATGGCTTGCTACTGCGGCCGCGCAAGTTGATCCAGACAGTCTGTTAATGGGACTTTGCGAAGGCAGTGACAACTTACCGGAACTGATGTAATTCGCCTTTGTGAGAATCACCGAGCGTCCGTGAAAGTGTAAGGTGGCAGAGCCCCGATTCAGAAGCAATTACTTCATGTATTCAAGTTGGGAGCAGTGTATCCATGAGTCGTGACTCATGTCCGATGCTGTGCTCAGTAACACGGCAAGCGCCAGCCAAGAAACCGGTGTGGACACTGTGGAGTTCCGCTGCGCGTCGAAAGTGGCGTAACCAGCAAGGGAAATGCTGGCATCACAATCATGTGTATGTGTGAGCCGTGATCTTGTCCCCAGTCAAATTCTGGAAGGTGCGAGCACATGGTGCTGTAAAATTGTCCCTCAATAGGAATTGGACGCGCCCCCAACGTGGCTGAGTGCCATTTAATTCGTTTGTTGCTGCAGGTATATATGAGCTAAACATTACCGCGGACAGTAAATGTGCAGGATTTTTCGAGTTGTAGGATAGTCATCGGCTGGGAAGTCAAAGTACGCCGACCCAAGGTGCGGATGTAGTAGGTGAGAACGCGGAGGGTTTGAGGGTACCGAGTCAAAGGAGACGGAATGGCTTGTAGCGGGTATGTAAAATTAGATGTGCAAGCGATCGAGGGCCAACGCTTTTTGAGCTAGGTCGACTACAACTGAGATTCGGTAACCGGTAGGCTCAAAATATTCGGATATGCTGGAAGACCGCATATCCGAGTTCCGAGTCGTAGTGGGGAAGGTGAACATTCAATATTGTCACATGGGCGCATTCGAGTCCACCCACACGCGACGATGATAGTTCAGGACACAGAAAACATACCGTGCAAATACTAGTAGTTCCCTGGCAGCGTCACCTGGGTGCTGTCCCGCGATACAATGGGGATTACAGCGACTGCGCGGTTCAGAGAACCATAAGTTAGGTGATACTTACCTAAGGGAGGTAGAACATATCCCAGACGAGAGTAGGCGCGTGCATGGGGTGGTCCAAAGGTGAATTTGAACCCGAAATACTTTGCCTTGTGTGAGACTCGCTGTAGCGATCGTTGTTGGGGGCAGGACCAATGCGAATTTGGATACTCCGCGGCAATTTGCACGTCTACAATCGGACTGTGGGCTGTCTCTGCGATTCAATGATTCGATTGCCAAAGTGCTAATAGTTCGGCTGCCCATGCTTGTGACGATCGCAAGTTGTGTCGACACCTGCCAGTGGTCGACGCAGCGGGAGGCGCGGCTTTCTTGACTGCGAGTCATTCCCACGGTCATGCATGCACATTGCGACGGCATTTTGCGCGCGGCACCCAAACGTACGGCGCTTCAGGCCAGCGTGCTGACAAACACTGAATCGAACACGGAGGTCTGGTTAGGCAGTCACCAACTTCAAGTTACTACCACCACTACCACTCTACTGACTTACTGCGACTACCTACCTCCCGAAAGAGCTGCATCGTGCGCTCGAGTCTGCAACACTGACACCTCTTCTTGAAGGCTCAGCACACCGCCTGGGCGCTGAGCCGTTGTGGACATAGTATACCGGCGTGGATATTTGCCTGGATAACGTTCAAAACTTTTGGAGTTTGGACGCCATAACAACTATCTTGCTCGTCTTCTATCGTGGTTCCGAGTCGATGATGATACTCCCGTAACTCTGAGTCAGAAGCACCACTTCCGATGACCCACAGTGCCAGTCGTGAGCTTAATCCGCGGGTTGTCCACCGCGGCATTGGCTTCCGCGTCCATCCCCATGCCGCCATGCGAATAGTTTACGGAGGAAGTGTCTACATGCAAAAAAAACCGCAAATTCCATGTCAACATTGTAGACGGATTCACATTAGTCGACTCGTCTCAGTCGCTAACAGATGAGGAGACGAGGGATCATATCGATCATAGATCGGCAACTCCCAAATGTTCAATTTGAAGCAAACGTAGGGCCATTAGGGGCACACACTTCCCCGTGCTTCACGCAGTGAGTTACTCCCCACGTTCGCCAGTCCTTAAACATACCTCGAGACCCGTACTGAGTGTCGGGACCATGTAGATGTGTGGATTAGGTGATCGCGAGCCTGTACTTTCTTATAATTCTCATACTTGTCGCGCTACGCTAGACAAGTTGATCATCCGATGTTACTTTTTTTCTTTAATCTTTTCCAACCTATGTTCTTTCTCAGCTCGTCTACGAGATGCCAACGATTCTGGCCCTGTAGCTGGGGGAATAGCCTCGGGGATCCTACGGAATTTGTCGGCTGCCTCACGTAGATGGTCTCTAAATTTTACCCGACGAAGCGTCGAAGGAGCTCAGAAAGCCTTCCCCCCCTTCGAAAGCGCTCCTCTGGATGGCTGGCTGTCTCGCATCCTGCACTCATGAGAATTACGAACGTGTCAATGAAAGAGGTTGTCTGTGCAACTGGAAGCTCGCACGTCGGACATAGCAACATAAATAAACGAGTGGAGGTTCATCTTGTCCACAGTGCGACGGTATTCGAATTCGTGTTGTGTTCGATGCCTCTCCTAGGACGCCCTACAGTTTAAGTTACGAGACAGATAGTCGCGCAGGATGTGTCTCAAGTAAGGTACATATGGACGGGCGACGCAGATGGCAGGGCCCACATCGACTAAGAGAGAACCCATAAGACCCGTGTTCGCGGATGTGATCCATGTCTTTCAGCAAAGTTTCGGGGGCAAGACTCCGTAAGGGACGCCCTATCAGTATGATGGACAGCGTTCAAGACGGCACCTGTACGTGTCCTCATCGAGTTCAATCGTGGCGCGCAACCTCGCATGACGGGGAAAAGTGTTGGAAGGTTTCTCCGGAGTGAATGAGGGCGCTTTGATTTTATCTCTCAAATACTGGTCACCGTGACGAATTTCTCTAATTGGCCAAGATTGGAGCGTTAAGAAGCCTGAGCCAGGTAGGCGACTTTGAACTTTGAGTCTACATCCGCCGGCGCCTCGGTGGCTAGCTAGACGAGGTGAACGTTTGTGACACCACCCATGCTCGTCAACGGCGTCATCGAGAGGGCGGCCCAGTAATTGGCCCACCAAACGATAGGGATTATATATCCACATGATCACCCATATATTCGGTTCTGACACCGCGCAAGACACCGCGTGTGTGCCAGCAAGTGCAAAGCGTATGGAAGGAGAGGGCCGAAGGAATTGTGGCAGAAAACTACGAGGTGCTGGACCTCACGACATGAGTGTATGCTATTGAGGCGATCTCGAATAAGTTATAAATATTTTTATTGAACTTATTTTAATTTATTATTATTATTAAATTAATTTATTAAAATAGTAAATTACACTAATTACGTTTTCTTGTTCTTAGGCTCACCCGGCCGCCGCGGATAAAGAAGCCCCGCAATCAATACGGTAGCATGGGGCAGTCATAGGGCCACATCGACAAGCACGCGCTCAATGAGCGCTAATGAGCAGCGATGTGTCACTTTCATTATGCCCCAAGTGCGCGTAGAGCCTTGCGTAGAGCAGTCGATGTCCTTTCTTCGCACCAGGTCTCACAACGCATATGCTCAGACCCTCTTTTCGAAAAGCACAAGGAATTTTAATTCTCTTTAGCCAACCCTGATAACAACTTGAATCGCGATCCGCATGCCACAGCTTAACCCTACGGGAGTCAATGAATTGATAGGGGTGACCCAATATTATGATTCGGGTAGTTATCGCCTCTTGAATACCAGCGGCACACGGCCGGGGCTGAAAGAGAACTCAGGTCATGGCAAACAAGAGGGTGGGAGTATTGCGTACGTATTGGTCAAGAGTTGCTCGGAGGCCGTTACGCGCGCAAAGCGTTGTTCGAATGTCTCACCAATGAACTCGGGATCTTCCTTAATTTCAACTCTATACTTCGACATCATCATCGTGATGACGGCGATGCTCTCAGTTTCGGAGAATCTGAAAAAAAAAAAGGTTTGAGCATCTTCGCAACGTCGTCAACGACCAAGTCTGCTCGCACCGTCTCCCGAGGCACGCCCGGGCACCTACAACAGATTCGAGTTCAAGTTGTATGACCAGATGCCATGACATGACCAAACCTACCGGCGCTGAACGGCAAGAAGGCGTCCCTTGGATACTCCCCAAGGAACCTCTCCGGTCGAAATGTGTGGGGGTCCTTCCAATACTTCGCTGTGGGACTTCGGTAAGGACCAGTCCTTGAGATGGAAGAAGACTCGACATACGGTGATAATGTAGAGCAGGGATGTTAAGATATATCTCTGTTCCCGAAGGGACAGGGAATGTTGTCTTTCCGCCATCAGCATTGTCTACCATCAAGCTGGTATCTTCCGCAGCATGTTTGGGGACTAACGGCGCCTGAGATTACATGGCCATTCGTTGGCTTGAAACCACCGCTCATCTGATTAGACGCACCACAGGGCTGAGCCATGCAGTCAGCTTCGTTTGTGAGACCAACTTCAATATGCACTCACAACATCCTGAGCGTTTCATATAAGACGCTTCAAGCCCTAGCGGGTCAGAACTCGCATGCTCGTGTGCAATTAATGAACTTACGCCAAGGAGAGCGTGAACCGGTTCATGTCTTCATAGGTCTGGGGAAGATCAGCTCTTCCGTGAGCTTGAGACCTGATCCGATAGATCCTACAGGTATCCCATTTAGGTCGGCCACTATGCCCTTGATTTGCTGATACAAGCGTTCTTGCTCGTCGGGATAAAGGGCTAGTAAGGCGAACGTGAAGCCAAGTGTATGGGCTGTCGTCTGGAGTAAAGGGTCGGTTCAAATTTCACCACTGGCGGAATGGGGTGGTTCTACCTCGTGTCCAGCGAGGAGGAAGACGAACGTATTCCCTGGGATGTGTGTGAGATCTCTTTTCATGACTACACTATGGGATGACAAGTTGACTCAATGGGCACTTACCAATGAGCTCTTGCTCAGGTTATCGCCACGCCACCATCTGGATCATCGTGTGCCGCGTCCAGAAGTCCACTAAACAGATCGTAACGCTCTTCTTTTGTCTCCGCGCTTTTCCGATCGTCCACCATTTCTACCATGTATTGCTGTCCGATACGTCAGCCGCGGAAGATACAACGGATACCTAGTTGGAACGGGCACCTTCAGCTCGTTGAATGCCAGGTTTACCCTCCTTGTGCGCTCCGTAAGATTCATTGCCCAGTTCGGAAGAATGATTTTTAGGCCCATATTTGAGGACAAGATCTGAAACGCATCCTTAAAAGTCATCTGGTGGCCAGGGGGAACAATCAAGTTTGAAGTCCATGTGACCCGACGGCCGAACCCTAGATCCCTTTAGCATGAGAATGTAAGGTCGAACAAAGTATAAACTACCTGCAACGCCGATGACAAAAAGGGCGATCTAACGGAGACGTCTGAAAAATTGCGCGGGAGAATCTACACTCGGCATACCGGAAGGGTGATATCTACGCAGTGGTCCAACACGATTTCGGGGCTGTTTCCCCAGACATTGTCGAATAGGTCGAACATGATGCGGGAGGTTTCGTCCCACACCAGTCGAGTGTTTCTCTAGAAACGCATTTAGAAAATGGCAACTTCGATATCTCAGTACATACCTCCGAGAAGGCTGGAGCGGTGATAGTTCTGTACCTTTTCCATTCCTCCCCTTCTGAGGTTACGATGTTGCTTCCAAAAACCGACAGCGCCGAATATAGGCGGAGGGGTTTGGGAAATCTGGCACGAGAAGTTGTCACCTCCTGCAAACCACAAACCAAAGATTAGGTGCACCAAGTTCGGGTGGAGTATCCCTTACTTTGATGGCCGCAGCGTCCGCAAGGAAAATTGTGACTCTTGGCGTGGGAAACACGCCGACCTGGTAGAGCATTAACTTGCGTCCCTCCCGCATATAGAGTATAGTAAACTCACCAGAGCAAAGGCGTCCTTTCCAGCAGCGGCGAAATCTACGTGAGGTAGGACTGGCGTAATGATCTCTTGCACGGCAGCATGCCCCTACCTTGATACCCCCCCTTGATCATCCATGAAGGCCCTCGACTCACATAACGAATCGGCGGCAGTAAGCGCCTGATTATCTGTCCCAGAAACCACATCGGATCAAAAAGGAGGCGAGGACCCGGGAGGTGTCTGGCAGGGTAACTCTCGGTCATGTCGTTTCTAGGTAGTAGAGGTACCCACCCAACGCTGTGGATGGCCCTCCGGAATTCCAACAGGGTCTGGAGTAGATATAGACCGAGAAGTGAAAGGAGGACAAGTAGAACTGAGTGCATAACGGTCTGTGAGAGCACGCAGACTCGGAGTGGGGGTCGTGGGGAGGGTCGGAAAGGAAAGTTGTTGGACTCTGATTTCACCTACCCATACCTGCCTATATAGTCAATAAGCATCTATTTCGACGCCCGGGGGATCTTCCTGAAGTTTGTGCGGCTATGGGGAACTCGGGGATCGCACGCCACTGCAAATACAGTAACTGAACTTGAAGTGTGCGAATCCGGGAGCACTATAGTAGATAAGTCATAGACGCCATAAACCTTGCCATAAGCTCAGGTGCTGGCGACATCTAATACTGTATTCACCTAGATAGACGCAATAAGCGTAAGTAAATAATAAGGGAACTAAGTCAAATGAGCCTCGAACAGAACTTGAGCGCTTATCAGGCCGGCAGCCACATGCCAGTTGCGGTAGAGCCGGCCGGCAGAGCGGATTGCAGGCGGATTGATTGACGAAGTCACGCCATTGAAGTCGCCCACCTGACGGAGGCAAGCTCGGAGGTCTTTTTTTTGTTTGGATCCAACATCTGAGGTGTACTGAATTCAGTTGCCCCGTGGAGACTTCGGGAGGATTGAGGATTGAGTATAAGTCCATCGGGAATCAACTTGAATGAACCAATCGTAAAATTATTATTATATTATATTATATCTCCTTATATGGTTTTATAATGATATCAAAATAATTTTACGATTGGTTATAATTCTTATATTCCGTTGCGACACGGCCTGAAAATCCTGCATTTGGAAGAGGTGGGATGAATCATTACCCTGGCCATGGGAAAGAGAAACGAACTTGGAAACGAATGGTCTCAAGGTTCTAATGGTTTTGTTTTGGTACTGAAAAAGCTCCGAGTCAGGCCTCAGTCGACGTCGTCGACGTCATCCATGCCACTGGCATCAGCCTTGACGTTACAGTAATACACTCCAACACCGAAATCTGTCAAATGCTCGATGTAGGTCCCCCACGCACTCCCATTCTATCTCGAGACATTTCTCGATCCTCTAAGCGTTCCGTCCCGCCAAGTCCAAGTTGTTCACATCTTGATTTAAAGCGTGCCAATCCGCTCACCACGTATCTGAATCTAGCAAGCAACTGCAGCACTGCAGGCTGCTAGTATCCACTGAATGGCTACGCGGTTACGAGTGAAAGTCTGAAAGACACCCATGATAAACATCGATGAACGATGGATCACTGGCAGATGTTCTCGTCAGAAACTGGTCGATCTTTTCAAGGTGCCAGTGGCCGCTCTCCGACTTCTCCAAACGCAAATCGATATAACATACGAGTAACGCTACAGTATCGACGCATGCCTCCTCAGTTTCGAAACGATTGAGACTGTCGCGGGTCTCGAAAACGTAGCGTACGCAATGACAGATGGCGTCGACGGTGGTTCCTTCCGGCGGACGTAAAAAGTTAAGCCTGTCCGCAGAAAAGCTGCCCAAGGACCACACTTCTTGGCCCGATTTCGTGTCAAAGAGGCAAGGATCGCCAAGACGACGTACTGAACCCTTTTTTTTGGAACCATTTTATCCCGGGATGCGTACCATGGGTACAGACCGGTCATAGCCGAGACTACATTTGAGAGCCTCAGCGTGTACTGAGTAGTGATAACGTACTGAACCTTCGTCCTGTATCAACTTGTGCGTCCGAAAATAAATTACTGTACTTGTTGCTGCCTGCTTATGAACCTCCTGAAATGTCAGCAGTGTCAGCTCGACCCGGCCAGTGCGGCTGACAGTGGCTGGTACCCGAATAGCAATTCACCACCTGCGAATGAGGTTGCTGACCAAAAGCCGTGTGTAACCAAGTATGTAACGGTCATTATATACAAAGGCCCGAGGATGTGATACTGTAGGAATGTCGAGACATTACAACAGTGGTTTCGGAGCCCGGGCTCGTGGGAACGGTGGGATACCAAGATAACCGACGCGAGAGCACGGTGAGAGGAAACAGATTCAGAAATGTCATCTATTCTGGACACCGGCATGGTGTTCCCAGGCACGGAGATTACAGTGTGAATCAATAATGGATCGACCGACCATGAGACCGACTCGGGTACAGTACGTGTGAAGTAGTCATGTGCGCGAGGATAGTCATCTTTGTTAAGTTACAAGGAGAGAATCATTTATGTCTTGCCTCTACTTATAGTATAATTACCCGCCGCAACACGTGCAGGTGCCACCGGTAGCTCAAGAAGAGCCCCGCAAGTGATGAGATCGATGAGAGACCGTCTACAGAGATCATCTACGGCTGGCGGTGATCCGCGAATGCATTCAATGAGCCTGAGCGCTGAGCGCTTATTTGAATCTCCGCACTACGCCCAACCCTGAGCTGTGCGCGTGCATCGCGACAAACAGCAGTTTGACGATCACACCACCAGCGGCAGCGGAGGGCGCAGCGCTTCGAGCTTGGTAATTCGTGCAGAGGAACTCGTCGCCCGGGCCCTGGTAGTTTCCGGTCACTGCTTCTCTCCGAACGGAGATTGAGACGTACTGGTCGATCACTCTTGCTAGAACATAGTGCCAACCCTCCCAATTAATTACAGCTAGCCAGTCGTCTGCGACCAGAGTCGCAACAATAGTGTAACGCGCCTAGTGCAGCACAGTCAAGCGCTCCACGCGACTATCTTATGGTTGTTGAGAGGAACCCGAACTCCCGAGATGAAAAAGAGCAGGGTAGAGATTACGCAGTTTCAGAAGGTTGGAACCGGGTCCAGGAAGCCCACGAGCGAGAAGGTAAACACCCTTTTCACCCTTCTAGGGGGTGAGCGTTTGGGCATTTATCCGGTTTGGGTGAGACGAGGGCATGGACTCGGACTCGGAGCTGAGACACGGCTTGAAGGGCATGAGGCATCCGGCGTAGCTGTCACGTGTCGGGAAGACGTCCGGCGCGTAATCTAGCCTCAAAGTACGGCCAGCGCCTTCGCGCATCGACATGTAGACGACACAAGCAGTGCAAATGCTGCAAGCCGCAGAGACCAACTTTGCATCGAATGGCCCTCAGGGGAGCCCACCGATTGTGCGTGTATAGAGCGGGAACAAAACAGTGAGTCGGCCAGTGGAGAATGCTGTCGGCAGTGCAGTGCAAACCTCGTCCCAGTGGAATCATGTTCGAGGCGCCAGTCGTTAGAGCCACGCTGAACAGCGGCATTCGATTCCCAGGCTAATTCGCTACTATCCGGTCCAGTTACAGAAGCACACGGAACACAATCGCGACATGTTTCTTAGTCGCCATTCACTGACCAGGTGCTAGAACCTTTCTGTTTCTTTTTTCTGATAAAGCCGCAACTCCAATTGTGGCTTGGGGCGCCATCAACTCCAATTCGGCCTATCCCAAAAAAGAACGAAGTAAGCGGCTCTCGACCGGCAACCCAGCCCACCAACACTGTGCAGCCCAGACCCACTCACCCTGTTTTCGTCAAACGCCTTTATGTTCTCGACGGCTATGTCCGACCGGCAAACGTCGAAAACTGAGGAGAAGACGCGAATATTTTCTGGGAGGTCTCCCAAAGTCTGAAGTCGCAAGGAATATGCACGGTTGTCATTATTCGTGACGAACACGTGGCACCAATCGCGGTCTTCTCTAACGCCGGGTTGAATGGACTCCTTGATGTCAGCGAGGTCGCGTCCCTTTACACTGTGCTCGTAATCAATGGTAACCTGAATCGTAATGATGAACTTGTCGGTCAAAATGATGGCATCGACGGCGATGGGCGTTTGGGGTGTGGGCAACAAACACAAAGGGAGGTTGTCCACTTCTACCTCCTTCAAAGCGGTCAAGCTGCTGAAATAAGTCGTCTGCTTCTTATCACATGCCGGAATTTGGAGGTCAGGTGGGCCAGGTAGTACAGCGGGGCAGCAGTCAAGAGGCACCATGTTCGGACCAGCGGATAACCAACTAAGAACAAATCTCTTAAATATCTGCGCCTCGAAAATCTCGTGGCCATTCGTTCATTATCGTGTGGAAAAACTCGTGTCGATCTTCGGCCTCGGCGGCGGCGGCAGCATATGAGATCATTGTCTTGATTCGATTTGTTGCCATGTCCGTATGTATTCTCCCCACCATAGTTTTGTTACTTGGTCGGATAGACAAAAGGAGGTGGGAAACCCTCATTGCGTCGAACCATACAGTTTTGGGAGCAGTCTTGACGAACTCTACCGCCGCGTGCTCGACATTCTCTTCATGCAAAATTTCGTCACCGGGATTCAGCGATAGCCGTACGCAGGTGCGCACAGAAGGACCCCACTGTTCGTAAAGACGTCGGATATTTCCAACGTCGAGATCAAGTACTTTGCTGAGGGGAAAGGGTCAGCGAGTAAGAAATACTGATAAAAGCCAAGCCAGACCAACCCGAGAGCTGTTATCTCCTTAATGGAAAAGTGGTCCATGACGAACATATCAGCATTTTTGTACTTTGACCACGTTTTCCACCTCTCCTCCAATGGAGGGCTGGTCTGAACAATCCATGCTTGTCGCAGATCAGAAGCACGCAGAAAGGTATTACAAGGTTGTTTGGCCCGATCATTGGAGTCGGAAAGGGCCCAAGTACCTTCTGGGAACTGATGAGGATCTGCTGCGAGGGGGTATCTAAGGACGCCGTCATCTCGAAAGACAAGAATATGGTTAGACAGTTGAAGGGCCACGGGTGTCTTTTTGCTTAACTTGCAGAACAGCAGATAATACAGAAAACAGGTTTTTCCTGGGTCTGCATTCAGTAGGCAATCGTTTGATAAGTAGCGAAGACATACCAATTCCTAGTTGACCGGTTACGACAATCCCACCGCAACAACGGTCCTCCGCACTATTTTGCTCTCCATCAAGCGATTCCAGAGCAATGTCGTACTCCGGTCGAAATAGAAGACCGCGTCCTTCAGGGTAACCAAGCTCCCTCATTTCCAGGGAGTCAATATGTTTCTTCGGCACATATTTCCAGACGGTTCCCTCATCATCGGATATCTCCTCCAGTATAGCTTTGAGCTCTTTTCCCCATAAAGTCTTGTACAGTTTCTCGGCAGCTCGCACATCTGGCGGTGGCGCAGCTGAGTGTTACACCCAATCAGGGCGATTTCTACAGCGGCGCTCACCTGGACTTGGGACAATATGAAGGTAGACATGGATGTTCTCCAAGTCACACCAGCCAGAAGGAACTTCATCTGTGACCCCCGCAATTGCCCACTCTTTATCACGTACGCTGTCCTCTACCCTTTCGCCGATGGTATCCTCCGGTTCCAGGGGAACTGGATAAAACTGTGGACAGTCAGGCCTAGTCAGGTCTGAGTGGAAAGCTATTTTTTGAACGTCACTGACCAAAGAGTGGAGTGAAAGTTGGGAGAACTCAATCCCCTGTCCTTCTAAACCCACATACAACTCCTGCCAGATGGCTACAAGAAGGTCGCCAACCCAAGGGTTATCCCTCGGTCGTTCCAAAAGTATCTGAAGAATTGGTACGAAGACCTGGATCGGCATGGTGAGAAGGGAATAGCAATATGCAGCAAGCCTCACTGGCCGACGCTGTAAACGACGTCATCGTATCTAGATGACATGACATTATAATGGGGACCCCAAACATCCCCCCCCCGCAGACGTTTTCGCTCACCTTCATTCAATCTGGTTATTTCCTTGCCCTTTTCCTGTCATTAGACTGGTCTGTTTCGTTATTTGTCATCGAGCTACGCGCCCCAGTCGGTCGGAATATCACGTTCTGCGTAATACCCTGGCAAAGTAACGATACATAGGCCAGAGCAGCGAACCTCACAAGTGAGCGCGAGTGCGGTGCGCAGCGCGTCTACACAATCGGTCGTTGCGGCATGGAACGCACACGGCGGAGATGACCTGGGTGCTGCTCCACACCTCGTGTTAGTTATCTTCATCAGCCTCGTCGACTTGCTCATGATCGGTGACAAAACCGTTGTATGCCTCTTGCGCTTGTGTATACCACGACGACGCTTCTCACAGCCAGCGCATTCCGTCACCCTCCCTACGTTGACCGCGGGCTTCGAGACCGTGCCATTTGTAGGCGCTGAATCAGGAGAAATAACAAGAACGGATGATCGAATTCCGAGCAACGTCAGCGACTCAGCGCCAGCCAAGAAACTGTACTGTACGTGTAGAAGAGCCGGTACAACGACGACATATGCGTACCTGTACTGTTGTCGCCGCTCGAATTCTGACATTTTAACGCACATTCGACGCAGGATGATTTGGCCCAGGCCCAGAATATGAACATGACGCAATCTGTAACGTGAAACGGTTTGAGGACCGTCTCGGTTACTGCGGGAAGGTATACAGTCCAAGTATTCCCACGGACAGTATATAATTGAGAGGAGCAATCAGATGGTCACCATCACCAGGCCGAAAAGCCAAGGCATCACTGCGGACGCAGCAGGGGAGAAAACACGGGGTCGGTACATTATATGTCTGTGAGGATCCGACGGACGGACCTACAGCGGGTAACTTGACACCGTGGACCATAGCTACGAATGTAACACATCCCCGGGCGCAACACCCAAGTCGATTATGGGCGTACTTCCCCGCAGTGATGATAATAAGAGGTCCGATTGAGGCAATATTGAGGTGACTGACCGGGAGATTAGAGTCGCTTGTGGCCCAGGGCTGCGTTGACATTCTCGTTTCGACTGGACTGCCACTGCCACTCCTCTCGTCTTCCCACTTCCTCCTCTCTTTCCCGTCCTCTTCTCTCTTCCCCTTCTTTCCTTTCGCATTTCTATTAAAATTTCTCTTAATCCAGGACGCACTGCGGAGCGAGACCCTGGCCAACTTCGCCAACCAACTTCGATTTTATTTTTCTTTGGTGCCCTCTGTGACCGTCCCCACCAGAGTTCGCCCATGTCTTTTGTTGCCCCTATAGGCTCAACGGCATCTTTGCCATCTCCAGCTGATCGCTCCAGTCAACTCTCCTCTTCCGCTGCCTCGTTCCACACCGCCCCTTCCACCTTTAACTCATTACCACCCAAGTCATCCTCCTCACGATCATCCTCTGCCGTCACTTTCGGACCAACTGATATCCAGTCAAGCACAAACCCCATTCATATCGTTGCTACCACGAGCGAGGATGCACCGCAGGAAGTCCACATTATAAAGGTCACTGATGAGGCAGTACACATGCAGTCAACCAGTTCATCCAGTTCCATCATTCACAAGGCTACCGAGCCCTTCCTACGCGTAGTCGCCCGTGGCGAAATACGAGAGAGTAGCGTTGGCCCGCCGCCCCCGTCACCTCCCGCGAGCGACGGCCAGCCAGACGAGGACCGAGAACAAGGCCACGGCCGAGCTTCCTCCGCGCCCATACCTCCTTCCAAATCCGAACCCATCTCCATCGCCCCCACATACCGCTCACCGCGTCTATCCCTCTCCTCGTCCCACAACTCCTCCCTCGCTGGTCCGGGACCAAGCACCCTGTCGCGCCGCTTCCGTGCCGACGATTCACCCATACTTGCTCCGATCGTTCCCTCCCGACGATTAGCGCCCCTATCTACCGATGGCCTCCTCCAACCTCCATCACTGTCTACTATGCGGGCCCCGCGACGTAACACCACTGGCTCTGCCCCGCGCTCGCCGCGAACCACCGCTCGCGCAGCAAGTCACCTCAACCTTACTTCGGACGATGGTGAACTCTCGGAAGAGCTTGTCAGCGACATTCAACAGCAAGCCGAACAGATCCGGCGCGAACGTCTGTCAAAGCGTGTCAAGCAAGTCGAGGAAATACCACGCGTGCTAGTCGGAAACTTGATTGGCGAGGGTCACGTAAACTATGTTTTGATGTACAACATGCTTACAGGCATCCGCATTGCTGTATCTCGGACCCAAGCCAAGATCAAACGGACATTAACCGACGACGACTTCACTTCCCGCCACAAATACTCCTTCGATATGTAAGTTACTTGGCCCATATCCGGTCCCTGGTCCACTGACGGTCAACCCCTGCAAAGTATCGGCAACGAGTTGACACCCTCGGCGAGATATGATTTCAAATTCAAAGATTACGCCCCTTGGGTCTTTCGCGAACTTCGTGAAGACCACTTCCACCTCGACCCGGCTGACTACCTTCTTTCCCTCACCTCACAATACATCCTCTCCGAGCTCGGATCGCCGGGGAAATCCGGCTCATTCTTCTATTTCTCCCGTGATTACCGTTTCATCATCAAGACCATCCGACATGCCGAGCACAAGTTTTTGCGCTCGATACTGAAACGATACCACGCGCACGTGGCCGCGAACCCACATACACTGCTTTCGCGTTTCTATGGTCTCCACCGCGTCAAACTTCCGCATGGACACAAGATACACTTTGTGATTATGAACAACCTCTTCCCAGCTCACAAGGATATCCACGAGACGTACGATCTCAAGGGTAGCACAGTTGGTCGGCTATACCCTGAGGACCGTGCTCGTGAAAACCCGCGGGCGGTGCTCAAGGACCTCAACTGGATCGACCGCCGCAAGGAACTCGCGTTCGGACCCGAGAAACGTGCCCTCCTCACGGAGCAGCTCCGCCGCGATGCCGAGCTCCTCAAGGAGCTCCAGGTAATGGATTACTCGCTCCTCGTCGGCATACACAACATGCAGCGCGGCAACCGTGACAACGTCCGACGCAACACCCTCCGCGTCTTTTCACCACCCGATGTCCACGTCCCCCCGCAGCCCCACGCGCATGAGCACAGGAACCCGCACCGACGACGTACGGTAACATCCATGACACCGGAGCCCCCGCACGTCGTGCGCCGCGCGATGCACGACGCGAGCTTGAACGCCAACGCGAGCCTGAAGAGCGTCGGCGATGGGCTCCTGCCCGAGGAGGACACCGGCGACCGACAGCACTTCCTCTTCTCCCAGGACGAGGGCGGGCTCCGCGCGACGGACGAGCAGAACGAACCGCTCGACACGGTGTACTACCTCGGCGTGATCGACATTTTGACGCCGTACGGCTTTGTGAAGAAATTCGAGCATATATGGAAGGGCATGTCTGCGGACAGGGTACGTACTCCCTCTGTGTCCCCTGTCGCCGCGCTGGCGTGCTGATTTGCTGTGTGCAGCATAAGATTAGTCCGGTGCCGCCTGCTGAGTATGCGGACCGTTTCTTTGCGTTTATGCGCGCGATCATGCGCGGTGGAGAGGGCGGCGCGCGGTTCAAGGCAGAGTAGCCGGTGCCCATCACCAAGTTTTTTCTTGCCACAACCTTTCACTTCGCATCAACCCACACATCACAAGCACAAGCAGTATTCTACTACCTTTTTTTTTTCTTCTCCGCACGGACCAGAACATCTGTATCCTGCACACATACCCACCTCCAGCACTAAACTCTATATTGATCTACGTGCTTCCCCTGCTTTTTTGTTCGTTACCTCGTGTCGCAGCATATCGTCCACACTCGTTACATCTCTCATTTATTTTGTAGATCTCCTCCCTTCCCGCGTACCTTCTTTATTGGTAGGGTTATTAGTCCCTTTCTTATTTTCATCGTCTGGGTGAGTTGACAAGTGAGTTATTGTATGTAGACAGACACACGGACAGCCAGTCACGCTCTTTCTTTGTTCCCTTTTCTTCTATCCCATCTATCTTGCACATCGCATCGTGTATACGAGTTGCTCTCTTACTCTTGCGAGTCGTTAAGAATTGGTGGTAAGTTATGGTCCAGTTGTGGAAAATACAAAGGAGAGAATGGATACAGCTGAGATGACGACGATGTGATATGGAAACCAAAAACAAAAGATCAAGAACGATGTCTCGGAGCCTACTTATACTTTCAACGTGGTGCCTGCCCAGTTCGGAGATAGTGGTGGGGTGAGGACTCATGCACTCATGGATCTTACTCCTCGTCTTCTTCCTGCACTAGGCTGCCTCTTCCGTGCCGCTGAGTATAACAGTCAGCAAGAATGGAAAGAGCCAGAAACTGAGAGAAAAAATTGTGAAAAGTGAAAGACGAACGTACTTCGACGCGTCGCGCGCTTCTTGGCTGCCGCCTTCTTGCCCTCCACGCGCTTCTCGAACGCCTGGTCCTCTGCTCCTTGTCTTCGGCTCTCGTCCAGAACCTGTTAGTTACAATCAGTCCGTGCCGTGCACCGCGTCTATACTAGATCCGGCACGTACCGTCTCAAACTCGTTCAGCTCCGAATCGGGCTTATTCGCCGCCTTGTTTGAGCGTGCCTAATTTATTTTGAGAGGGGAAAAAAGGGGGCATATATTGGATGCGTACCTTGACGAGGATCTCCTGGAAGCGCGCATAGACGCCCTCCTCGTGCAGCTTGTCGCGGTAGAACGGCAGGCCCTCGACGAGCTTCTTCACGGAGCGCTCCGACTTGAACGGCAGCAGCGAGAGGCAGAACGCGATGTCGCGCCACTGGCGCGTGTCCTCGCTGAGCCGGAAGCGCTGGCACAGCTTCTCGACGATGCTCTCTGCCTGCTTTTCCTAATCATGCGATATGTGTGAGTTTGGCCAAACGGGAGCAAACGCGCAACGGTAACCTTCTCGATAAAGGTGAAGATGTAGCGCATCGGTGCGCTGGAAGCCCTCTTCGTCCATGGCGTGTTCGCCGACCGAGAGGTGGCTGATGACTGTGGGAAGGTAAGCGACGAGAGGAAACGAGACGAGGGAGCTCCGACCGTCGGGGAGGTTGTTGTATATCGCGTTGTCCTTGGTGGAGAGGTCGGTGAAGAAGAGCTTTGCGAGGTCCGCGATGCGGGGCTCCTCGTCCTCGAGGCACTTGGCCATCTCGCCGAGCTGGCCCTTGACCTTGATCATGCCGTTCAGGATGAGGTGCGTGAGCACCATCAGCGTGTTCTTCTTCACGACGAGGTCCGTGTCCGACAGGCCCCGGTACAGCTCGTCGCTGTTCTCGTCGACGATCGTGCTGAACGACACCGCCACGTCCCCGAGCGCAATCGCGATGTTGCTCCGGATGTTCGCGTCCTTCGACGTCTCCAGGATCCGGAACAGCAGGTGGTGGTTCGCGTCGCAGAAGTTCGAGCTCACGCACAGGAACTTGCTGAACGACAGCGTCGCCACCGCTCGCAGCGTCGTGTTCTGCCCACGCGGTTAGGACGGACGCCGGAATACCACGACGGACGGACGGACCTTGAACTGGTCTGGTCGGCCGCATATGCGGACTAACAGGGGCCCGTATAACGCAAGGAGCGCGTCGGGCCCGTACAAGAGCTCGGTCTCGCGCACGGCTGCCATGCGGTCGCCGATCTCGTCCTCCGCATTTCCCGCGACCTGGTCAAGCTCCTCTCCATCTTTACTCGCGTTGTCGTTCTCAGCGCCCCTCGCGAGCTTCTCCGCTGGGAAAAATGTCAAAACGTCCGCGTAAAAAATCCTAGAACAAAACGCACCTAGTTCCTTTTCTTGCTTTTGGCGCTTCCACTCACGCTCGACGAGTTCCAGGTAGACGATGTGCTTGATCGCGACGTGGCCCACCACGAACAGCAGCTGGCTCAGCTCAAACGCATCGCCGGTATCGTCGCTCTTCTTCGCAGTGGTCCCCCCCCCTCCTCCTCCCTGCGTCGATCCCGGCATCATCGAAATCAGCGGCTGGGTGCTCTGCGGTCGGTCCTCGTCCATCACATCCGGGTCCGGCGCCTCCGCCGCCGGGTCTTCTTCAGTCGGCGGCCGCCTGCGGAACGCGCGGCGCGTGAGGTTGCGGATGATCGTGTTGCTGAGGACCTCTGGCCGGTCGCCGAGCGCGTAGACGGTGTTGATCGCCTGCTCGGCGAGGGCGAACCACTCGCGCGAGCGGCACGGGTGCTCGATGGCCTCTTGCAGCTTGCGGAAGACGGGGCTGTCCATGTCGAGGCGCACGCTCTTGTCGAGCAGGGAGCCCTTTACCTTTTTCACGCTGCCGTTGAGCCGTTGCAGCGCGACGCAGGTATACTTGGCGAGGATCAGGTCGGCCTTGAAATGCGCGGTGAGAGGGCGGGCACTTTGAAGCAGCAGTTGGTGGGACTGACCTTGCCCATGGGGCCGAGCCCGATCTTCAGGAGCACGTCTACTCTGTCCTGGACGACGCTCCGTCGTGCCAGCGCGAGCATGCCGATGATTATAATCGCTCCTCGGCGCTGCTGTTTTGGTAGTGGTCGTTCAGAACCTGGTGGGAGCGGACGTCAGCGCTGGATAGTAGAGTCGGTTTGTTTATCGTGCTCACTGTAAACTTGCCATAGCTTGTTCGCGACGTCAGAGTGGATCTGGTCGTCGTCCATCATGTACCGCATCATCTCCTCCAAACTTGTCAGCTCTGCAAGCGTCGCGTCGTATGTCAACCTGCAGCATCCTCACGATCAGTACTTAGACAGCCCGAGTTACGGCTAGTGATCAACGCACTCGATCATGTTCTTTGCTATCCGGTTGACCTGCTGTTTAGGCTCCATGTCGGGCAATGGGTCAAAGTATAAGCTGCGGTAGCACTCGAGCAGGCGCGAGCGAACGCCCTTGAGTTCTTTCCCGTCTTCTGACATTGAACTATTATCCTTCGACCAAATCAGATGCAGCATCTTCTTAATACCAATCTGCAGTTGGTGTGAGCGCCCGGACCTCGCGTCTCGTTCGTCGCTCACCTCAGCGCTGTCGAGCTGATACTCGTGCGCGACCCTGAAAAACTCCATAGACTCGAGCACCTCGGTCTTGTGCGTCGACCCGAGCAACTGGAAGATCAGCTGAGCGGCCTCCTCCACCTGCCGAATGAAGTTCAGCGCCTCCGAGTAGTACCGCTTGCGCAGCCGGAGGTGCAGCAGCTGGTTGCTCTCGAGCGCTGCGAGCGCCGCCTGCTCGTCCGTCAGCGCGGCCATGTCGAGCTCAGATTTGCGCCCGCCCTTTGGCTTTTGTTTTGATGACGACGAGGATGCGCCTTCGCCTTCGCCCTCGCCTTCTTCGGCTCGCGAGGGCTCTGCTTCTTCATCTTCATCTTCGTCCATGATGCTGTCAGCGTCGTCTTCCTCGTCGACGTCCATCGCGTCCTCCGCGTCCTTGCTTCGGCGCCTGTCAACGGCCATCGTAAAACTCACCGCCGACGCAGAGAGAGAACCTTACCGCGACCGCTTCTTCTTCTTAGATGACGACGACTCTCCGCCGTCGCCTGCCTGCTGCTGCTGCTCGCCCTCTGCATCCGCGCCAGCGAGGGTGTCGTCGAGCGCCTTTTCCGTCTTCTGCAGCTCCTGCACCACCTCGCGGTACCGCTCCTCCCACTCCCGCATCCCAAGCAGCCCGCCATGCATGAGGCCATACGGGTGCGTCACGATGAGCTTCACGATGAGCGAGGTCGCGTTCTTGCGCACGCCCGCGACCTTGTCCTCGAGCGCCGCGACGGCCGCGCGCGTGATGGCGAGCCGCTGCTTGGGGAACTTGACGGGCAGGTCGCAGAGCCTGCTGAGGACGGTGAAGACCTTGGAGCGGACGTAGGAGGCCAGGTCGAGCGTGCGCTCCAGCAGGAGGTCGTACAGCCCGTTCAGCTGCTTCTGCGTCTGGTGGGCGTCGCTCGCCAGGTCCTCGGAGCAGGCGAGCTCGCGGATGAGATGGCCGATGATCTCCACGATGGCCATCCGCATCGGATAGGACTGCGACGGGTGAATGAGTGAGTGGAGCCACCGGTAGGATGGACGCAAAAAACGTACCTCGGAGTCTAGTTGCGAGAGCAGCAGGCTGATCTGCTTGAGGACCGCCCGTGGGGCCCACTCGGCGAACTGCGTGAGGAATCGGGAGAAGTGTCGAGGCCCCTTGGTGTCCTGCGCACTGAAGCTCTTCGCTGCGATCTCGCGCAGAATCTCGTCCCCCAGCTGAGCATGGTCGAACTCCCGAAGCAGTACGTGGAGGCACTCCGCCATGGGCTCAGAGAGATGCTCGTAGTATTGGAGGGACTGCATGATGGTGGTCTGGGCGGCAGGCCCGTGGCCGTGATGCTTTACAGCGAGACAGATGACCTTGTAAATGCCGAGCTTGATAGGTTGGGACTTCATGTACTGCTCATTCTCGGTGATGTGATATGCCGGCGCGGTGAGACACCTACGACGCCCTCATGAGTGTCGCCGTAATGGGGCGAGATACCACGCACCCTATAAATGTATCCCTCTCCCCGCTCACCGTCCAGATTTTGGACGTCTTCAACTTCAAGACCTTGCTGATTAGAGTGAGCATGGGTACGATCTGGTCCTTCCACGACCATTCGGGTGCTCTATTCTTGGCTGCGGCCCTCGGTTGTGCAGCCTTTCCTCCACGTCCCTTCCGAGACTTTGCGGGGGCAGCAGCAGCAGGTGCGTCCTCGTCAGGCCCGTTGACCTTCTCTGCCGAGCGCGCAGACCAGTTGAGGAGGAACGCATACATCTCGATGGGGACCTTGTGCGCGGCGCATGTCTGCTGGTCCTCATGGTCGATGTCCTGGGCAGCAGCATCCACCTCTGCGGCAAAGCCAGACGTTATGACGTCGAGCAGTTTGCTCATCAGGATCCCAGGCACGGCGTCCGCGCATTTGAGGAAACTCCGCAGGACATCAAACGTGTCCGGAGATGTGACGGCTTCGGCGGATTCGGCGATGGCACTCACGGCCTCTGTTGTTGTGATGAACGAGAAAGGTCAGCTTTGATCGAGCCGCGACGCACGTTGGAGTAAACCGTCCATCTCGCCTGGCTCCATTGAGCGTACATCGTGTTCGCGCTCTATCGGATAGTTTTCGGTGTCTTGTAGGGCTTGCAGCTCCTCTTGGAGGTCAAAGGCGTTCGCCATGCGGCTGTCGTTGTCAATTACCCTGTCGTCGTCGTATTTGCTAACCCAATCGCGTCGCGTAGATCACATGCCCTGTCGCGTGAGGTCACGGCTTGTCACGCGTCACGCCACATCCATACGCAACTCCATGAAGTACTAGGCAGCCGTTGGCTCGTGATAATACGATTGACACGATGCCATGGTGCAGTAATAGTCTGTTTTATGCTATACTGCGGCCCTTTTCTTTCCCCCGGTCGCTCCAAAATAACTCCTTTTTGTCTTGCCCTTCGTCTTCCACGCCTTGTGATCCGCACTCATGACTGTAAGCCTATCAGCAACATTTCATTTATAGTGTCAAGACCCCCTCTTCAAAGATGCACCGCATGTAGCAAAAAATAAACAAAACCGGTAGACCGATCCGATTTTTCGGCTTCCCAAACGCTTGCCTGAGCGGCCTGACCCCAAGATCGAGATCTGGGATTGCTTGCTCCACCATACACGGCGAGCTCTTCGCTTGCATGCAGTCAAGAGCCTGAATGACGTACCGCCGGTGAAAGGGTCCTTGCCGCTGTCTACCTTGGCCCCTCCAACCCGGAAACATCACGTCAAGCACACGCAGGCAGCAGCCGAGTCAAAAGCATGCATCGTGCGTGGTGTGGTGTTCACGCATGATTTCAGCGGGTGCAGAACGAACGCCCCAGAAGATTACCGGATTACCGTTTGAGCGGACATTCTAGGATTCTGAAACTTCTTTGGCAAAGAAAAGAGCCGCATGGTCCAGAACCAGGGTGCTTTTGGGACGCAGATCTGTTGGGTGAGTAACGACGCGATGACGGACCGAGGCTCAAAAACCCTCGGAACGAAGTCCGATTATGCCCGGCACGTGACTATTATAGCGCTGCTAACATACAACAGAGATGAGCCTCTGGACCCATGCATACCGTTCGTTGATGACGGTACATTCTATCATTGTCACTCACTAGCCGTCCGCCTGTATTTTAAGTCCCCTCCAACTCCAATCTTCCCTTCCTCGCTTCGGGAGCCCTGCCGTAACTGTGTGTGTGCGTGAAAATGCGAAAAATGTGAGATATATACAGCTTCCGTGCATGTATAGCACCCAAACGTCCGGACTCCGTCCGTACACATCAGGCAAGACGGGGCTTGGCGGCAAACGCCCAGCACGGGCAAATCGTGACGCAAAGAACGTGCGAGGCGGAGAGAAGAGAAGAGAAGATGCTGTTTCCCCCACGCACTGTAGACGCCAGCTTTTGGGACTTTGTGCGGGGCGAGACCGTGTGCGGAGTTATACGGGGTTCGCGGGAACGCATGAGGGTGGCGTGGCTGCATGGCGCTAACACCCCCAATTCATGTTTATCCCCGCGCCGTGGTAAGCTATCCGTGCGAAGCAAAACAGCGCGCTCGCCAAAGATGACGTCGACGTACTGTAGTGTACAGTGCACGGAGAAAGCGTCGTCCCATATGATATCTGGTCAAGGTTGCAATACCACTCATTGAAAAAAATTTCCCTGGTGCTGCGCAAAACGTGTATTGTTGGTCCGAGGTGGAGTCCTATTGGCTGAGCGTAAACGTAAACTGAACTCGTATCTTGTCGCCAGTGTGTGTGATACAGCGCGCTTGCAAACGGGTGTATATTTTCGCCTCTTCACGTTTCAATGGAGGCAGGGTGAGGATTATTCCAGCCGAGTAACCGGGCCCCGCAGAGGAATTTTCGCGAGTGAACCAGCGAGGTTGCGCGGTTTCCGCTGGTCGTTGAGCGCGACGTGTATTGTATGGGCGGACTGACACAACGTATAATGGAATGCTGCCTAGGAAACCGGGGTGTGGCGGCGAATGTATACAGGTAGTACGTCGCTACAGAAGGAGCCGGTGAACGAGACCTCGGCATAAGCACTGTCACGGAATTGTCACGGTACCGGCCGTCAGTCTACTTTGTGTATCTATTTTATCCCGAGACGTGCAACTAGACCGGTCCTACAAAGATCGTCGGGGTGAGCGGCACCGGAGGATAGCAGAAGTAAGCTGTCTACTCTGTCAGGTTGCCGTCCGGATCTGGCTCACTGGAAATACGTATTAAGACTTTGGATTCGGCGGCCATAGTATGCGAAAACAGATTACAGTCTGATGGGGGTGGGGACAGTTGCGGGGATTCGTTCCGAGACAGGGTCTTACCATATATGGCTCTCCCATCGCCATCATGATGCCGGGTCACGCATGGGGCGGTGAACGCCCTTGATCTTGGGTCGGTGAGTGACAGGCCGTGGCACAGAGAACGGACGTCGGGGCGCGTCATCTGATGAAGCCACGGTAACAATCATTAGTCCAGCGCTGGTGGGGATGGCCCCTGTACGATCTGCCAGCACATGCCTAGCCGACAAAGATATTTTTGAGCGTACAGCGTAAAGGGCGCACCCATCGTCGGCATAGTCGGGGGCGATAAAATTGCACCGCCCTGTAAGGTGGTCGATTATTGCGGGGGCAAAAAATTGTTGACTCTTAGATCTCGGAGAATCGGAGCGGAAGGAGCTAAAAGGCCCTCTCGTGCCCAACAACGCTGCTTTTCGGCGTGTCGATAGCGTCACTCTAAAAGGACAGGCTGGACTGTGCGTTGGCATCGTACGGCATAACCACGAGGATTTGCGGAGCAGAAGACTCGAGTTTGGGGGCAGAGTTTGTCGTTTCGGAGGCAGGATAAGGCACAATGGGGTCGGGCCCGTCGGGGCATCATCCCACCTTGTGGACATCG
Organism: Lactarius hengduanensis; assembly: GCA_021525025.1. Classification (NCBI taxonomy): domain Eukaryota; kingdom Fungi; phylum Basidiomycota; class Agaricomycetes; order Russulales; family Russulaceae; genus Lactarius; species Lactarius hengduanensis. The sequence continues at coordinate 85,698 of JAKELI010000096.1, read as the reverse complement.
AAAACGGTGCCTGCTCAGGCCTTATATGTCTGACGTAGTGGAAGAAAAGTACTACAGGGGCTGTCTCATAGGATTATCTTCAAAAGTAAGGGATCTCGGTGGATCATCATCAAATGATGTGTTCTAGTGTGAAACAGTGTTGATTGACCAGCAGCCACTATGGAAATTGCAAAAGCATGTGAAGAAGCCTATTGAGTAGCGCCTAGGGAAAAAGGGAAGGCGAATTAGGGCGCAGAGACAAGTCCGATGACAGGTGGCCCTATGGAACAAAGAGAGCGGAAGTGGTCGGTGAATCAGGCCAGTGCGTACAAATCTGGGTAGAACGGGAAGCGGTACGGTATGAAATGAAGATAGAGAGGTATAGGGGGCACACGAAAATTGGGATTAACAGTATAGGATTGTGTGTACTGTACGAGCGAAGAGGGATTTCGGGGGAGTACGGAAGGGAGAAGAAGCGCTCTCGGATTCAGATAAGGAGTGGGAAATATGATATGATGGGTGTATTTGGTAATATTTGTCGGGTTGCTGGTCTCGACCTGAATCGTAATAAAAGCCAGGGTCCCCATTTCATCCAAGCCCTACTCATCCTTGACTACCTCTTCATCCCTCCCGGACTTCACCCGTCCCCTTCTCCTCCTCGCCTCAGCGGCCCCTCTCCCCTCCCATTCGCAGGGTTTTCCCCGTAGTCATCCCATTTCGCTCACCCAACCCTTGCGGTGAACATGTCGCAACCAATTGCTGAAAAGGAAGCAGGGCCCACCGCGCAGTCCGATACACCTGTCCAGGAGGTCCCTCAAGAGAAAAAGGTTCGCGAGTACAAGGACTTCGGCCATGACGAGGTCAAAGCAACTCGTACGTTGTTACCTTTGCTGTATTTCGCGCTTCGGGATTCGGTCCTAACCTCCGATAATTTTCTTTAGATGCCAATGTCGATATGTCAAGGGTACGACCTGCTCGCTTGCGACCTTTTCATTTTCTTGTGCTGACATTATACAGATCGAGCTCAAGGCCGACGACCTTTACGACAAGGAAAAGGTCGACCTCGAGACCATTGTCATTGAGGATGTCTTCACACTCCTCCAATGCAACGACCAGGGTCTCACCACCCAGGAGGCTGAGCGCCGTTTAGAGATTTTTGGTCCCAACAAACTCGAACAAGAGGAACAAAATCCGTTCCTTCAGGTAGCTAATCGACCTCTCCGTCCCATTGAGGAGTTGACTGAGCGTCACATGTCCAGTTTTTGAGTTTCATGTGGAACCCACTTTCCTGGGTCATGGAGGCTGCTGCACTCGTCGCAATCGCTTTGTCCAACGGAGAGGGTCGTGCGCCTGACTGGCAAGATTTCGCCGGTATTACTGCCCTTCTATTCATCAACTCGGGTATTGGTTTCTACGAGGAGCGCGGTGCCGGAAATGCTGTAAAGGCACTCATGGACTCGCTCGCACCCAAGGCAAAGGTTAAGCGCGATGGCAGCTGGGTCGAGATCGAATCAGCCATCCTCGTTCCCGGAGATATGATCGCGTTCAAGATTGGTGACATCGTACCTGCTGACTGCCGTCTGACTGAGGCCATCAACGTCTCTATCGATCAGGCCGCGCTCACTGGAGAGTCTCTTCCTGTCTCCAAGAAAGACGCTGACCAGTGTTTCTCGTAAGTCCGACTATACCCGATCGGTCGTTGGAATTTTCTCACGTCGGTCTTCACAGTGGGTCCACTTGCAAGCAGGGTGAGGCTGAGGGTGTCGTTATTTCCACCGGTGTCAATACCTTCTTCGGTCGTGCTGCATCACTTGTCGGCCAGGAGGACGACACCACCGGTCACTTGCAGAAGATTTTGGCACAAATTGGCTCCTTCTGCCTTATCGCCATTGGTATTTTCGTCATCGCAGAAATCTTCGTCCTGTATGCTGGCTTCCGTTGGTCATACCGTTCCGGCCTCGACAACATCCTTGTGCTCTTGATCGGTGGCATTCCCATTGCTATGCCCACTGTATTATCCGTCACTCTTGCTGTTGGCGCTCAGCAGCTCGCCGGCTATAAGGCCATCGTCACCCGTATCACCGCCATTGAGGAGCTTGCCGGAGTCACTATTCTGTGCTCTGACAAGACCGGAACTCTCACCACCAACAAGCTCACCATTGATCGTTCTACCATCAGAACGTATGCCGCCTTCTCAGCTGACGATGTCATCCTCCTCGCGGCCTACGCATCTCGTACCGAGAACCAGGACGCCATCGATGCCTCCGTTGTCGGTGCCCTCGGCGATACAACCAAGGCTCGTGCCGGCATCAAACTCCTCGATTTCAAGCCTTTCAATCCTGTTGACAAGCGTACCGAGATCACCTACCGTGAGGAGGCATCCGGCAAACTGAAGCGTGTCACCAAGGGCATGACCGGTATCATCATCGAACTCTGCACGCGCAACAAAACCGACGAGCTTGAGAACCGTCTTGAATCGGACGTTGAGGAATTTGCTTCCCGTGGTCTTCGCGCTCTTGCCGTTGCATATGAGGAAGTCGACGGCGACGATTTCGAAGCTGAGGGTAATGGCTTCGAACTTGTTGGCCTTCTCGCCATCTTTGATCCTCCTCGTGAGGATACCAAGCAGACTATCGATGATGCTCTCGCCTTCGGTGTCAAGGTCAAGATGGTTACCGGTGACCAGCTCGCCATTGCCAAAGAAACAGGTCGCCGTCTCGGTCTTGGTGACCACATGTATCCCGCCAAGGTACTCAAGGATGGTCCTCCCCCGGGTAGCCGATTCAACTCTCTCGATGACATGATCATGGATGCTGATGGGTTTGCCGGTGTGTTCCCCGAGCACAAGTTCGAGATCGTCAAGCGTCTTCAAGGTCTTGGCCATCTCTGCGCCATGACTGGTGACGGTGCAAACGACGCTCCTGCCCTCTCACGCGCCAACGTCGGTATTGCTGTGGAGGGTGCCACCGATGCTGCCCGTGGTGCCGCCGACATCGTCCTGACCGAGCCTGGTCTTTCAACTATCGTCCATGCGATCCGCGGTTCGCGTGTCATCTTCCAACGTATGCGGAACTATGCGATTTATGCCTGCGCCGTTACGATCCGTATTGTCGTCTGCTTTGCCATCTTGGTGTTCTGCTACAGGTTCCAATTCCCGCCCTTCATGGTCCTTATCATTGCCCTGCTCAACGACGGTACCATCATGACCCTCTCCGTCGATCGCGTGCTTCCTTCGGCAACACCGGATAGTTGGGACCTGGCTGAGATCTTTGCTTACGCCGTTGCCTATGGTCTTTACCTGACACTCTCCACGTAAGTTGCGTTAACGGTTGTTTTTATTTTCGTTTTGGTCTAATTGATCCGTGTAGGATCATTCTCGTTGTCGTTATCCTTGAGTCGGACTTCTTCCAGAGGAAGTTCCATGTCCACCTCAATTCACCCGCGGGTCAGATCGACCACAACGACGAGAAGCTTCACACGATCGTCTACCTCCAAGTTGCCATCATCTCGCAGGCGCTCATCTTCGTTACTCGCGCCCACGGGTTCTTCTTTATGGAACGTCCGTCGTATGCGTTGATGGCTGCCTTCTGCCTGGCCCAACTCGTGTCTTCCATCATCGCCGGCTTCGCTAACTGGGGCTTCACCAACATCCAGAAGATTTCGGGTGCTTGGATCGGTATTGTTTGGGTCTGGGTGAGTGACTAGACTCGTTGGCTCACACCGATTCTGACCGACCCTTTTGATAAGAACATCATCTGGTTCGTTCCCCTCGACCTGATCAAGTTCGCCATGAAAGCAACCGTGATCAAGTACCTCCGCGACAGTCACAACCAGGCCACAGCCGCGGCTACCCGTGCTGCTGCTGAGACTGGTCTCCCGATCGTGCGCACTCAGTCGCGTGCCGCATCTATTCACGAATCACTGTACTCGAACCGGACGTCGTTCATCCGCCGCGCTGTACGCAAGGTTGGCTTTGGCCAGAAAGTGCGTGTCAAGGCAGAAGAATTGCAGAGGTTCAGCAGCATCCAGGCGCACCAAACAGGCCAGACGCTTGCGCGCCACCCCTCACGCCCTGGCGCATAGACGGACGATACGAGCGTGGCCTAGGAGCGTGAAGAGTACCCAAAACGCATCATATCCGTGTAATTCTATAACTTGCCGCCCCTCGATTTCCGGTGTCCCCTCTTTTCCCCCCCACAACGATTGCTATTTGCCCTCGCGTTCATTTGACCACATTGAAATTCCAAGACACTGGACTCGGTGCGTGGGTGAGGCTGGTGGTCTCTTAGACACCCCGCGTTTCCGCTCTTGCGCTTTTTTTGGCGTCTCACTCGTTTTTGACCAATTCAAATCTCTCATATACACAACAATTGATTTCTTTGTCTGTTACGTTTTTTTTCCCTTACGGCCTTGTCATAACGACCCTCGCGCGCTTTTCTTTCTTATATAGCGTTAATTCCTGTCGCAGTGATGACAAAAATAAAGTCTATTCTTTATACCAGCATCATCCCACTCGGGTACTATGTGCGAACTTTCACTATCTCTCTTCACTAGCTTCACTCGTGAGAGTATGTCGCCCACTCATCACTATCATGTAGGGTTACCGCCAAGGCCGCGCAAGTTAAACAACTCAGAATAGCATCATTGGGATGAAACGCCGTTCTCGTCACTGACAACAAGTTCGAGTTATTACTTGCTTCTCACTTAGTTTTTCGTTGCTCGTAGTAGCATCACTATGGTAGCGTTCCTTGAGCTGACTTCACCGTCGTCGGCACACACTGAACGCTGCTGCCGCGTGACTTGCTCATGCGGCGTTTGTGCGGGCAAAGTTCCCACGGTCTCTCCTTTGCGCTATTTTTGTTCTCACCGAGAAGTTCCCCTGACTGCTAATTTTAGCACGGTCCCTCCGCACGATCGATGAGTTCTGAATGTGGTAATATAGGCTGCGGTTGCACACCACACCGATCGTCTGGCCTGCCGTTCGAGCCCGATGGCGTAGTCAGTTGGCTCGTTTCGAGCGCGGTGCAATTGTCAATCGCGACTCTAAACTACTACGAGCGAGGGTCCCTCAGAGCTTTCTGTGCAGATCGGTTCTCATTCTCAGTGGTTCTTCGGATTCGCTTTGGCCGCGTTCACGCTACTGTGTCAATTTGTTTCCCTGAAAGATCGCTCATGTCAGAGAGAGCTATGCCCGTGACGTCCGAACCAAACCAACAGGAGGCCCGGCAGCCAGTATTCGCCAACACTATCGGGGCCGAGGCAATAGAGATGGCTACCCAGGTGCGCTTAGAGGACTGCGCGTCACTGGCAGGTCCCACGGTGGGGTAAAGGGGAACGTTGAGACTCCTCACTCGCGTTTCCACTCGAATCTACAAAGATTATTTCGCCATGGTATTACCGTGTAATAATACACAATATTGATATCGAGAACCCAACAGAATAAATACACACACTATCGCACACGCACAGCTAGAGATCGGGGACACGTCAAACGATATCGTATCGACAATACGAAGGATGCGGACAATGATCTCCTGTCCGATCGGTACTCGGCCCCCGCAGTGACAGACCCCCGACGGCTACGCCCGAGTCGGTGGCCGATGGCAGTGACCGGGATTGTGGTGGAAGATCTGGGGTGGTCTGGATTGCGCGATGCACCGAGGGGGGGTCAAAAGCATCCTTTTCCTTGTGCAAACCAGGCTTCGGCCTACCGCCGCCCTCGGCAGCAGCAGCGCCGAGATCAGATGCGGAGCCCAGAGAAATATTGGGAGCAGTAAGGGGTGTTATCGAGCGATCAGATTCTGGGTAAGACGGTGAGAGGGCGGATCGAGTCATGAGCGCGTGTGAGGATAGCGATGGACCTGTAGGAAGTGTGTTGTCGAGAGCTGTATTAGAAGCTAGATACGGGGACGTCGGGAGATATGCGCTGTGAGGGATGGAAACGAGGTAGAGGAAAGAGGAATGGTGGATGTCGAGGTTTCGGGAGAGGGGTAGGGCATTATTATACCTGAGAGAGCGACGTCTCGTATTGAACCAGCGATGGCTGGACCTGGTGAGATAACAGGAATGGGGCTTTCGATGGATGTCTGATGAGCGGGGATGAAAGTCGCCAAGTGGTGGCACATCCCTGGGGCTTCCGACGATAGGTAGCGAGGCAGGTATGAGCAAGGGAGGCACATCGGGACGGACCGGCACAGCGTAATCTTGCAGTACAGGGCGACCAAAAGTTGTGGAAGTAAGATCATCGCGAATATGACCAGTGACGTGACACGCTGGATACGAGGACGGCTCCCTCAGGATATTATCTCCATTGCCCGTGGAGGGGGAGAGTAGTGTTGGAGCTGAACCGGCATCTTGATGAAGAGCGAAGTAAATGGTGCGAATCGGTCCCAAGGTAAGGAGCGCCATCCGCTGATCATTGTCGTTGCGCACTTCGAGAACAATTTGGTTCCAGAGTGCACAGAACTCGTGCTGCAATTCAGGTAGCGTATCTTGTGCATTGAACTTGGAAGCCTGCTTCCAGAATGAATGAGAATTCGGTCGACGGCCAGGGCTGTATCGAGAAACGATTGAATTGCTGGCGAGTAAGGTAAATCAAGACGGCAAGTGACAAACTGTCGCCACGGGCGGCGTAGTATCGCAGGACGGTTTCCGGGGTGCCCAGTTCGCTGGAGGCAAGAACGAACCAAGAGTCATTGCGTCTTTGGGCCTTTGCGACAATACCAGTAACTATGGCTTGTACGACCAATGCAGTGTTTTGGTCTCCGCTATTGCCCCAACCTCTCATGACACGGGCAAACTCGGCGGTCTGCAGGCCCCTATATTGGTCTTGAAATACGATTCTGAGGACATGATCGTATGCGTCAGGAAATTCAGCTGGATCGAGGGCTCTCGCGCAGACGATGGCTCTCCGGTTTTTGACAGGCTCGGGGAGTATATCAGATGAGAATGTGCGGTCAAGAAACCCTATCAATGCTTCAGAAATCTTCTTTTTCCCCTCTGCAGTGAGGCTGCGAAGAGGATCGACGACAATTTTCGAGTTGCGGAAGCCAGGTAAGCCGGAAAAAAAGCGCTCCAGTTCGTGGTCTTCGTCCAAACCATCAAACGTCCACAGAAAAGCGTGGGTATCGATCTCCGATGGTGCTCTCAGAGCAGTTTCCTCGGCTGTCTTCTGCATGCCCTGCGTATGCAGTCTGCGATGTCCTTCCTCCAAGCCTCTAAAGCGGTCCAAGGATCCATCACGAGAGTGAACCAACCAGGTACACCACCGAAGAAACCTATAGGCGATGCATGATGTCCCAGTAGCAATGTGCCACGCCGGTAATGAGAGTGGGGTGTGGTATGGGCTATCATGATGAAAGACCGGCATCAACGTGAGGCATGCGTACAGACTCGAGGCGACGCTGACAAATGTCAGCGACAACTTGAAACCCGTGAGGCTGAACTTGGTAGAGGAATACAACGATGCCGACACCGCAAAGGAATCAGGGAAACATGTAGCAGCATGGGCAATGCTTCGACTACCCACGGAAGGAAAAGCCTCTCGGACCCTTCGAAAAAGAATGTACGGATCCGAGCTCGCTTGTGTGGACTGTAACGTGCCTGAGTGACCTTGAGGTATTTTCGTGCCCACTGCTGTAGTAATGCCGCGAACGTAGCACAGGCAATACAGTTTGCCAAGCTGAAGAACCAAAGTCCGTTAACCCAAATTGCGTAGGATGGTGGAGAAAATGGGCGTGGGGAAGAAGGGTAGGAGGTCTAAGATGTTGGATCGATTTGGGTTGGTGAGAGTCTGATAGATATTCTCCAGGTAGAAGTTTGAAGTGTCCTGTGGGTCCGGTCGTAGGTCCTGGATCGATATTGAGATCAATGTTGCGATGGCAGCTGAGAATAGACCACTCTATGACTGATGAGTCGTAGCGAAGACGGGATTAGAAGATGGGGACACACAAAGATGAGGGCCCCGTCGGCGTCTGCTTTCCATCTTTCGACCATCTTCCTGTCTTCTTCCTCTGCCCTTTCTAAATACATCGAGAAAATAGGTCCGGAGCCATCGACAAAGTTTCTGTGTGATGCCTGATTCGGCGCCGACTGAGGCGGGTATTGGTCGTCGCCTATGCACGCGGTACGGTGGGTAAGAACGACCGAAATAGAGTAGATGGGGATCAGGTAGCTGTACCTATTCCTGCGTCGCGTGCGTTGGTAGCCTCGTAAGGGGCCCAGGACATTGGAGACTATGCAGTGGAAAGTACAGCAAGGTGTGGTGGAGGGAGAGAGGTCGTCGAGAGTAACGACGCCATGTTACGGTTGGCGAGTTATAAAGCCCTGAGGCGTTGGAAATTTCCGTCCGCCTTGTGACGCATATAGATTTATCTGAACACTTTGATTTCGCGCGCGGAGGCTTGAGAGTACTCTGTACAAAAGACTAATGGTCTTTATGTCATCGGCCCAGGTCAATAACAAGAGAGAGATGAACATGAACCTCTTGAACTTTGAACTGTACGGCAACTCACGGCCAAAACTCCTTGAGTGGCTCCTAAACAGGCCAACCGCCGACTTAGAACAATGGAATGAAGAACGTAAATCACTTGCGCTTGGAAAATCACCGACGAGCTCTTTGCTATTATTTCTCCTGTCATCCCAAATGGGATTGCGCCGTAAGCTAGGTCGGATTTGTATCGGAAGATGTAGGGGTGTACTGTCCCTTACCCGGTCTTCGGACAGCACCTGGTTGTCGGACAGTCGGCAAGCGTGACAAACAACCAATTCTCATTCTTTGCAACACAATAGGATTTTCATCTTAAAAATACCTGGAGCATGTTAAAAGGTGGTACTAGATGGTGCATGCCTGATTTTATGGGGATCGGACAAGAGAAATTCGAGGTGTCAGACAACCAGGTGCTGTCCGAACGCTGAGTAAGGGACAGTGGATGATACGCCAGATCCGCGTCCGAGAGTTCGGAGTCGAGAGTGGGGTTCAGAATAAGGTCGGATCTCGTACTGTCTGGAATATCAACGGACGGTACTGTCGGGACCAAATGGCAAAGCACCCTACAGTAACCTCGTAAACCTCGAGTCCGTCGTGGACGTTTGACAAAATGCGTGGAAAGGAAAGTTCGGCCACCTCCACCAGCCGTCGCCGGTGCGTCCCCCCTGCCGGGCGAGAAGCCTGTCAATCAACGTTAATCAACGCATGCGCTTGCCTGTGTTTTCATACGAGAAAGTTCCCCCTCCCGCCCCGACACACGGTGGGCAGTTCGGATCTATGCATTATGACCTGTAAATTTACAGAGATACGACCTGCATGTGGTATGCTCAACGAAGGTACCGCTTTTTTAATCCAGTCTATGGCCATCAGAGGAAGACGTGAGATGAATGATGCGTACGTTATATCAAGTCACTGTTGTGACGACGACGGCAGAGAAATCACGTACATTATCACCAGATCACTAGCATGCCAAAACAAACGATACATCGTTACAGTTACCCGTAAAGGAGAGGTCTCAAACTTCCAATCATTGTCTAGCTACGTACACGGGAAAGCTTAATGATAATCACCTGCTGGGTGTACGTGGTAACCGGTAACCAGTAACACCTCGTGCTTGACTAAGTTAAGCTAAGAGAGCTGATCCTAAGTAACTGTACGGCTGAGTGCAAGGAATAGGGAACAAGATAAAATAAAACAAAGCGTCGAAAATTCTAGATTATATGCTCACTTTGTTTTGTCTACCTCCGTGTCGTGTGTGATATAAGACAAATACATAACGTGACCCATTTTCTTCTGCTGCTATGATAAATAAATATGACGGAAGAAAACGAAGCGCAAAAAAAAGGGCGGGATATTTGCTACACCACTTGGTCCTCACAGCTTCGAGTCGCCCTCCTCCGGGTCCTTGTGCACGCCAACGAGCTTCAGTAGCTCTGCAACGACTTCGAGCGGGCTCGTCACGTGCCACTTGGCGAGTGTGCGCTTGGACGGGTGCCCAACGGCGGTCGTGAAGAGGCCTTCAGGGGTGAGCTGTAGCTCGACACGCGGGTGCTCGCGGGTGCTTTCCTCCGCGACCAGTGAGACTGATAGTGGTGGGTCCATGGTGTACGGTAGAGGCACCTCCGTGAACTGCAGCGAACGGAACATGTCCTCATCGGTCTATCGTGGCGCGGAGGAGTGTCAGCCGGACTACTGTAGACTGAGGTGTGAGAGACGAACCTTGTCGTCACCCGCACAAAAGACGAATTGGGCATCCGGGTTGAGGTATATAATACGCTTGACGATCTCGCCTTTGTTGATCGCGATTGGGCGGACTTCGAGGTTCTTCTTACCGACGAGGACTAGGAAACTGCTCAGCGATCATATAACTTGGCTCGGTTAGATAGTGACAATACCTTCGATCGGCCGTTTGTGAGCGACGTTGTTCTCAAGCAAATCCTGGCATTGCCTGCACTGGAATTGCCTAGGAAATATCCCCAGTTAGCACGCGCAAGATGACCTTTATCCATGCCATACGTACCCCCACTCTGGGTCGCTTGCACGATAGTGCCACGTGATAGAGCTCTTCTTGATCTCGATGTGACTGCCCGTCGTGCGCTCCGTATAATACTTGAACACCTCGAGCACCTCGGCCATCCAACTCATATCCAAGCTCTCGGTGAAGTTGGTCCATTCCTTGACACCTGGTCCACGAATGAACCCGCCATGTTCAGCAGACATGCCGAGCCCGTTGATGTGTCCCAAGTGTTGCTCGAGGAACGCGCCGTCGCGGCCTGAGATGATGTACACCAGATTCCGCGGGTCCGCAGTGAGTGCCGTGAGTGCCGTAAGGGTGTCCTCTGTCGGGACCGCCATCGAAGGTGTCTTTACGATTGGCGACAGGGTGCCCTGTAGTATAGGCATTTGTTGTCAGGAGGTAGAAAGTGAAAGGTGGAAAGATAAACGTACGTCGTAGTCGAGCAAGAAGAGGCGCTTTGTCGCCAGGGAGTAGCGCTCGAGCATACGATCTGTGGGTAAGGCGGGCGTTTGGCGCGCAACGCCCTGAGAGTCTACGATACCGAGGAGTAGCTTAACGAGTGTCATGGCCCACGTCTGTGATGTGTGAGTCGTAATGACACTGTACAGCTTGGCGTGCCGGGTCTCCTTTTCTGCCTGAGACATTAATAATCCGCGATGCATGGCCATTGCCTACGTCCTGCAGAACAAATGTCATGTTAGAAAAAGGACGGACAGAACAAACAGAATGATACAGACACCAAGACTCCATGGGTTGATTTGGAGCGCCTCGGTCATATTGGAGGAGATACCCATGAACTCACTCAACACGAGAGGTGACTGCTTTGTCTTGCCTTGAGCGATGACGAACTCCATCGACGTCGTGTTCATGCCGTCACGCAGCGGTGTAATCACGCCAAGGTCAGCAGCACAGAGCAGGGCATAGAACTCGTCCTTCTTGATTGTCTGATGACTGCAAGCCGTTTCTTAATGCCTAATAAGCAAATTGGTGGAAAAGGTCTCACTAGTGATGAACGGGAATAAAGTCCAGACTTCCGAACTCTCCGTTGATGCTGCTGACGAGCTCGCTAACTTGGCGTTCGAGTTTCGGCGAGTCGGAAAGAGCGGGGGATGTAACTTGAATTAGCACAACTCGGCCTATCCACTCGGGGTAGTCGTGTAGCAACTTGGCGAACGCGCGGAGCTTCTGCACGACACCTTTCACGACGTCGAGCTTATCTCGTCCAATGATAATCTTTTTACCGGCGTAAAGCTTAAGCAGAGCCTGCAACTTCGGTTGAACTCCCGGTCGCGTGCTGATCGATTATGTCAGCATCCAAAAACGGAAGATGAATGACCGAAACTCACAGGTCACGCGAAACACGCTCGGCGTCGACGCCGACCGGAGTATGCATCACGGCTGTAACATGACCTTGGACGTCGATACCACGCGCAGCAACCTCATAACCACATACTCGCACGCAGGATGACGTGAAGTGACGCGAGTACGAGTAAGTTTGGAAGCATACAATATTGGCACCAAGCATGCCATCTAATATCTCCTTCCGCCCTAATGCATGAATATGTTAGCATGGTATCATGTCAGATTTTCCTGCATACATACGCGGGAGGCACCGGAAGACCTCGCTGCTTGGCCATGGAGTGTGAACGAAAAGACCGACACAGACTTCGGGGAGCATCAAGCGCAACAACTTGGGCACGAGAAGTAGATGGTAGTCATGCACCCAAACGAGATCACCGGGACGATACACGTCCAAAATTCGGCGCGCAAATGCTGCATTAGCCTGCTCGTATGGGGCCCAATGCTCGTCTGCCGAGAAGGACGCGGAAAGCGAGTTCGGCGATACATCCTGCCAGAGCAAGTAATGGAACAAGGGCCAGAGTGCTATGGTAAAAGAATGACATCATGAGCGGAGTTCGTCGTAGCTGCGACCAAAATCTCACTTTGTTTGCAGTAACCGTCGTAGTGTCCATGAGCGACTTTATCATCCAGCAAGAGCGGGACATAAGTCGTCTTGGTATTATCTTCGTCCTCGCTTTTGAATTTCGCGATCTCTTCGTCAAGCGCAGCCTTGTCCTGTTCGGAAAGTGAAGTGGACGGGACCTTGACTCTGTCCCCGGCTAATGAGATGCGCGTGATCCGGTCATTAAGGTGTCATGGGTGGAAACGGAGCGTTGGGCATACCCGACGTGGCATTGGGGCTGTCGATGTCGCCTATCCATCCGATGATGACCTGCTCGTGGGTCGCCGACAGTGACCGAAAGCCGCTGATCATGGCGGCATGACCCTGGCGCGCGGAAAGCAACCACTTTGGCTGAAGTGCATTGTCTGGGGCGAGAGCAGGTGCGGAGGAAGTAGGGTCAGATGTACGCGAGGTGATGTCAGTGGGTTGTTGCGGCGGAGTCGAAGGTGGAGAGGGAATGCCAGGGCGCGACGAGGTGTGGAGCGTGGCGGTGATGGGTAGATAGTGGCATACGTGGAGGACACGGCCAGAGAGGGTAATACCCTTTGCACGATATTCAGCCTCACGAGCGAGAACTTCAGAAGTAAGATCCTCAAGCTTGATTGGCTCGGGGACGCGACGGGGTTCGTGGAAACTATCCATGTACGTATGTTATTGGGATGGTAGAGGTTAGGGGAGAAGAAATACAGAAAAGTGTAAGCGAAGAAGTAAAGGGTATGTAAAGGATTATATAGGGCTTTAGAGCGATGGTTATCGAGAGCAAGAAACAGAGGACCAAGTACACATAAGGACACCGGTCCCTCTCTTCGGCGGAGGACACGTGGGTGACCTAATCTCCCTATCCCATAGACCCAGACCCAGACCTCGACGCTCCCTGGATATCTTAATACCTAACGACCAAAATACACCACTCAGCACCACCGCCAGCTTGCCTCCTTGATACCACCTACAGTCCACACTCTGCTCCACAGGGAGAATGTCCATGCAGTCCCCCTTTGCACAGACAAAACACACTATGAATTCTTCTCCCCGAGGTCCAGAAGCGCGAAGAGAGCTTCTTCTTTTCTATCCATTTCCATTAAATTAAGATTGCCACGGCATGTCGCCGTTCTTGGAAATCCCGCTCAACTTTCTCAATGCAATCGCCCATTCAGAAATGATAAACCCCATCGGACATCCCCGGCATCTTGATTACTCTACAGTAACCGCCATATCGCACCTCCCCCCGCCTGCACACCTGGCAACGGTGCGATCGTCCATCCCTTGTCGGAGGGTCCCGCCTCTCCGATCCGCTCACGTGCGCGCAGTATGGAAGGACGAACGAAAGAGGGCTCTCCATATCTTGTCATCAACAGATCGTATCGTAACCTACCGTACGTGGACAAAGCGCCATGTTTCCCGCGCACAAACTTCGCTGCCCGACATCAGCAACCCTTACAGTACCTGACCCTCCACACACCAGTGAGGTAACTCGATAGACAGGTCGTCCTCACACGTGGGCCTTATGTGGAAACGTTCCCGAGCATGTCAGGTCCTTCGCTCATAATGGCTAGGGTGTAAAGGGCTCGCAGTCAAGATAGCACGCTCGATCTGACCGCGCTAGAACCACGGAAACGTCGTGGAACACGGTGCGTGCCACGATAGGGTACCGAAATGCCACCGATTGCGCCGCAGGAAGTGAGGACGTTGAGCTGGCAAGCTTCTGTGGCCGTCGTGGCCATCGTGATAGAGATGAGGGCCATCAGAAGTGATGGTGTGCTCGCGCGAGGTCTCCAAAGCGAGTTGATGACTCGGACGAGCTAGACTGGAATGGACCTCTTAACGTGGTCTTCCGGACCACACTTCCCCCGCCGACGGGTGCTTAGACTGTTACAAATGCCACGGATGAAACAGTCATAAATGTCATTTGTGAGGCTGTCGACGTATAGTACAGTACGGCATGGTTGCTCGATGTTGTACAGCAGCACGCAGCAAGAACGAATCTACTACATGTACAGTAGTTTCATACATTCAACAGTACGGTCGAGGACCTGCAGCTGTTAGGACCTGTCAGAACTTACCTCACCCCTCAGGAAAGAACGAACGTGGTGTACGTGTCATGACCTAATCGCGCTCTAATTGAACCCGCCGCCAACGTGTGCATCCACCTAACCAGCGCAGATCCACCGATGCCATTACGCATCTTGTGCGGCTTCGATCCATCAAACATAGCGACTCAGGGGCCTCGGTGCCTCAGACTCCGTCAACACATGTACGCTTATTCCAGTGGCTGGGACGTAAATCAGGCGCAGACTCGGACATATAGCTGAAGTAGGGTATGCGGGGGGTCGTGCGAAGCGCGAGATTCGCATCGAGCGTCTTGAGCTTCTTGACGAGCCGTCGAGCCGTACCATCATGGCTGTGCGCACGGTATGGCCCAGGCTGGCGGTGTTGCAGAGGTATTGGTACAGTGACAGGCACCACTGGCATCCAGTGCCTTGCGGGCATGCGTGATAGGTCCCTAGGGCTCCAGCGGCAGGGACACGGGTAGGTGGTCTGAGGTGTTCTTCACGAGTGTCTCGGCCAGGGGCGTCTCTGGCCAAAGAGGGTTTTCCGGGCTGCCCAGGGCGGCCACCGGTAGCGAAACGAGAGTGGCGAGTTCCATCGGCCTACGGTTGTCGAGGTACAAGTCTGTAGCTGCAGCGAGCCAAATGCCTTTTGAAGGAAAAGGAGCTCATCATCGGATGCTCCCTGCGGTGGGGCATGTTCTGGTGAAGCGATGCAAGTGCAGTGGTTCATAGCTACAACCGGTCTTTGTCTCTAGAATGTATCCCGGAATAAATTAATTCAAAAATAATGAAGAGTGATGCAGATCCGCAAAAATTTGGTGTACATATCTGCAAGACGTCTGCGTCCACGATATCGGAAATGAGCAAGCATCGAGATGACGAATGCAGGTGCGAGGGTATAAACCGGACGTTCTGGGAAGCCAAGTCTTCAGGAGGTCGTGGAGCCGCATGGAAACGGGAAAAGTTGTCTCCGCTTGAGGTATTCACAAGATCCAGCATCGAGGCTGCTGTATTAGAGCGATGTGCAAGTCGAGGAACCAGGGAACGTATGCGACAAAATCCTCAACCTGGAGATCTTCACAGGGTCCAGCCAGCATACGTGTCAGTGTATCTCTGTTCAGGAATGAATGGAATGTAGGGAGGATGACGGAACGGAGGCTGACTTCTAGGGCGTCGGTTGTGTAGGATACCTTCCGACCCACAGAATAACGGTGTGAAGTTGTGAATGACTGAGAAGAAACGTGGTAGAAGCATCACTGCGATGTACACGAGCGCAAGGGGGACGACGTACCCGAGATAGACTCATGCGACGGTTATGTTGATCGGGAGGAGGAAGTCGATGAGGTGGACAAAGAAAAATAGCACTGAGGCGTGGAACAGCAATCAGATCATCTCCAAGACTCCACCATAGGCCTTTCAAAGCGACCAATCCCCGAGAAACTGTGTGCGCGCCGCACTCGCGCTCGCCTATCAGCGGCCTATGTGGTTTGCAAACTGGTCAAGCAGGTCGAAGTATCGCTGCCACCCCTGCTCCAACTTTGAAAGTATTGCTCAAGTGATATTAAGGCACACAGGATGCCAGCACCAGGTTTGGACGGTATGGAGTCTGGAGATGCAAAATGTGTGACCCTCAAGATTCCCACGAGCTGCCGTGACACCAGGCTACTATAAGCATGGTAACTTTTGAACAGACTGGCACTGAACAGACTGCTCGCCAGGGTGGCGGTAACTTCAAGTTGTTGTAGCTCTCAATGCAATCACTAGTCTTATGTCATCTTACTGTATCGACCAACTTCGGTTTCCGACCCCCTTTCTAACTTACCTGCGACCACATGTCAACTCAGGCTCAGATCTGGGTCTACGTACCATTGCTTTCGAGATTATGGCATTTCCCGCGCCATACTATATCTTGCGTTGGCGACCTTCTGAGGGTCATGGAGGAGAGTCCGCCCCTGAGAGATCGCGGGATCGACCTCCTCCAACTTTCACTCCGTTCTTTGGTCGGTGATATCTTCAAAAAATCAGCATTTCAACTCAGACTTGATTGCCCACAGGTTTATCCAGTTCCTCGGGAACCACAGCGTACCCTCCGAAAAAGGGTGGTGGACAGCGCACGTGGGGAAAGATGGACGGATATCAAGGATGGAGAAGAAGTGCCTCTTGCCAGTGGTTGGTGTGACCCGCAGAATGTCCATGTCTACCTTCATGTCGATTTAGATTCAGGTGAGTTCAACTAGAAAAATTATCTTGTTCGGGTAACTCGACTGCCCTGCTGCCAGGGATGCGAGCTGCCGAGAGACTGTACGACAAATTGTGGGGAAAAGATCTCTCAGTCATACTTGAGGAGATATCCGACAATGGAAATACCTGGAAATATGTGCCAAAAAAGCATATCGACTCCCTGGATATGGCGAACCTCGGTTTCCCTGATGAACATGGTCTTCTGGTTAGGCCAGAATATGACGTGGCATGGGAGGATTTTGATTATGACGCTGCGAGGACGAAGGGTCAGGGTGGGATTGTCGTCACTGGGCAACCGGGAATTGGTAAGTTCTCCTCGCCGATTATCAATTGATCGCCTTCTAAGTACGAATCTAGGCAAAACCTATTTTCTTTATTACCTGCTCTTTCGACTGTTAAGCGAAGGGACACCAGTGTCTCTTCAGCTAGCTCCTCATATCCTTGTCTTTCGAGACGACGGGGTCTATAGACACCCCCAAGACGCAGAACCTGATTACCTCCCAACAGGTACTTGGGCACTTTCAGACGCCGGTCGTTTAGACGAAAAACCTTGCAATACCTTTCTGAAAGCTGCAGGGCGGCACACTGCTTGGATTATTCAGACCGCCCCCCCATTGGAGGAGAGGTGGAGACAGTGGAAAAAGCAGTATACTGCGGTTACGTTCGTGATGAACGGATTTTCTGCTGCTGAGATAACAGCTCTTGCGTTGGTTTCGCCTGACTTGTACAATGTTCTTGTTCGCTGAATATTTCCCTACAGCAAGGTACAAGGTCTCGACGCCAGTGCTCTCCTACGCAATCACGAAAAGTGGGGTCCATCTGCGCGCACCTGTGTGCAGTTAGCACGTGACCCTGCGAAGGGACACCATCATGCAATCATTGTGAACAATGCTGCGGATGCGTTTGTCGAGCGCCCTCCCCCTCGTACAACTTTCGACGCAATAGAGGTATTCCACGTACTTTTTTCCGTCCGACCAGAGGTCGAGGAAGACAGGGGAGGGAGAACGGTCCCTGTTGCGGTGATTGCAACGGAACACATCAAAAGGATTATCTCATGTGCCGCCGCTGGCGCCGTGGCCCGAAAGCGAATCGAATTTTACCGGATAATATCGACACAACCATCGTTCAAAGTATCTGCAGGCAAGATGTTCGAAGGATTCGTTCTTAGCTGGTTATACACTAACTCGAACGTGGATCCCCTTCGCTGCTTCGCTACTGGCCAGCTCGACCTCGAAATTCCGGCGTGCGGGGAGGAGCAGACAACTTTTTTCGACAGCAAGAACGGTTTGGAAAAAGTGAACAGGGATAAACTCCCATTATGTTTGTTGCCTACATCCGAAGATTTCCCCACCGCCAAAGCCATTGTTATTACCGACGAGTTCGTCATCACAATCCAGGTAATCACCTCTGACAGGCACAGTGCAAAGGGAAGTGACCTCGCTGATATCAAGAAACTCATTCCACCCGGCCTTGGAAGAGACAAATGGTGCCACGTGTTTATCACAGACAATGACAGCAGGGCAATATCCTTGCGAAATCAGACTTTGCCCGAGCTCCCGAAAGACATTCTCGTCTACTCTGGGGTTTTCAACATTGGCTGGTCAGGCGTAACCCGCAAACACATGGAGTCGTTCGACGAAAAGAAAAAGGTAGGTGAGTCCGACTGCATGCAACTGGTGCTTATCGGGGGACAGCTGGCAACCTGCCCACCAGCAACGTCGATGATGTAGTTGGGAGTGATCCCAAGGGATCTGGTAACTTGGGGACCGAGCAGAGAAAGTGGTGTGGGCTGGGTTGCGTTCGAGAATCGCTAACTTTGTTCCTTAAAGATAGCGGAATTGGAGCCGATGTGCCCCAAGGCCCCAGAACCTCAAAGATTGTGTTCCGGCGGACGCTTCAAGTTCTTGTTGTCTGTGACTGAATGGTAGCGAATCACTCTTGGAATTACTCCAGCTTCTGCATCGAATGCTACTGGTAGTAGTAGCGTATGCGCTAAGCTTTGACATATTTGATAAGCGGCGCCTCGACGCAACTCGAAAAACTCTCAAACAACCGCGTATTGCCAGCGTGACCCCTACACTGCACTACCGACTGTATCCTCTCTACAGGTTCTCTCACTCTTTCTTCCACGCCTGTAAACGCACGATCGAGGAACGTCTCGCGTAAACAGGTCCCAATTTCAGTAGTTCTTGTTCGTGCCTGCCTGCCATGGGCTTGGGTTCAAAAACATGCACCTGAACTTTGTGTTGAGTTATCTTCCAGCATGGATTCATGATAGCGCGTGTTGTTTGCCGGCTTGACTTGTTCGTGGTGCTCATGCTGCCCCGAACGAGTCTCCAGACGGCTATCACTGCAGGGACAGAGCCGCCTCAGAATACTGGTACCAGGGCAGTGTCCTTACCTGTGGCTTGGGTGCGGGGGAAGGAAGAGAGAAAAAGAGAAGAGAAGAGAAGGGTTCGCAGAACCCCCTGCGTTCTTCACGCACGGCATCGCCCACCGTGACGTTTCTGGCCGGGTGAGTATACTTCCCGCACCAATCCCTGGCCTCTTTTGTCAGCAACCCTCGTAGCTCTCGCTCCCTACGTCGCCGGCTCCGACGATGCCCCTCATGGACCCACACAACGACGGTCCCTGCGGCTCTCACTTGACCTAGTGCTGAGTCGCTCATTACCACCTAGTTTGGGGAGGCCACTAAGACATCTGAGGCGCTCCCACGAGAATCGTTTTTAAGAAATTTTAATGTGGGTACCCCATCCGAGCGAGTCGGCTGTATGTCACGTGCATGATTAATTTTCTTGTTCAGCAGTAAACTTCAGCTTCCTCTAGTATGCGGATCTGCTTAAGTATTCAATAGCTTATATTGTAAAGTATAATATGAAAGGTTTCGAGAAAATGGTCCTAAAGACCCTAAAGCAAGGTCTCAGAAAGGACTCGTAATTTTCCTGCCAGTGGTGCCTGCGTCTTCGAGATCGGAGCGTGCGGAATTAAAGAGGTAGAGTCCCCCTCAGGTCAGGCCTGTTATATGATTGAAATAACACTATATGACGCTGAGGCACGCGGTGAGGCGACAGTCGGAATGTGGTCTGGACCGGACGATCGGGGAAGGCAGGTCTTTCGGAGGTCGTAAAGTCGCAAGGAAAGGAGCAAGTCGCGTCGTATCCACTTAAGGGGGTATCCATAAGATCCAACATCGTGCGTCGGGGGTGATGTGCGAGCCGAAGAATCTGGGGATGTATGCGATGAAATCCTCGACCTCGCGATCTTCGCCGAGTCCGGCTAGTTTCAGCGCCTTTTTATCCAGCAACGAATCGGCGTTGACCGCACTACTCCCCTTCCTAGAACCTGCGCTTACGGACGGTAATTTTTACGCATTGTGCGCCACCGCCACTTGACAATCTCAATGTTCGCGGTCATCCCGCCACGAACCATCCCCAACGTAGAGAGGATGACGGAATTGAGGCTGGCTTGCAGGGCGTCGGTTATCAAGCTGCGATACCTTCCGCGACCCACTGGTTGACGACGTGAAGGAGTGGGAATTTGAGAAGAAACATGGGAGAAGCATCGCCGCGATGTACACGAGCGCAAAGGGGACGATGTACGCGATAAAGACGCATGCGACAGTTTTGTTGGTCCGGAGGAGGAAGTCGAGGAGGCCGATGAAGAAGAATAACACTGAGGCGTGGAGCAGCACCCAGATTGCCTCTACCGTATGCTCCATGTCAACATGGCCAATCCCTGAGAAAAGGTAGGCGCGCACTCGCGCGCGCCTGTGTGGTTCGTCGCTCTGACCTAGCGGGTTAGTGTATCGTTGCAACCAGAGTATTGCCCAGATAGCGCAGGTGATGTTCAATCCCAGGCTCAGGAACCAAAGGATGGTGGCCCGAACAACAGGTGAGCTGGGTCTGAACAGCATGGAATTTGGAGGTAGAGCCGCCAAAGGCGTACCCCTTGACATTCCCATGAGTTGCTGTGACACTTGGTTAAGTAGGGCGACGGTCTGCTCGCCGGGGTCGGGTGACAAGTTGTTGTAGCTTCCGAGGACAACCAGTGAAACCGTTGCCGAAAACAAACCAGTCTGTCAACGAAGGGGCGAAAAAAAGGGGCGGAGGGTCAAATCGTGGGAAACCGCGCTCAAGACACGGGACATGCGCACAAAGAGGAGGATGCTCTCTATATGACCTTTCCCATTTTTGAGTATCGCACCGTCATCCTTTTTATATCTGGTGGGATGGAGACCCCACATCTTCCTGGGGGAGTCACGGTGGCTGTGACCTAGGAAATGGTCATCGGGATGACAAGCATCTTCCAGGGCGACCAGCACATACCGGCGACGGAGCTACCCACTCCATCAGCTTGTTTGGTATAACCTTGCGTTGGACCGGACGCATCTGGAACAATTTTGGCGTGAGCCATCTGAGTGAACACGTTCTGTTGGTGCTCGTACCTGCATGTGGTCCCCCATAGTGGTTATCGTCAACGAAGTCGTAATCATCTAGTTATGGTTCCTCAACAGCGTGCTCAGAGGTCGTGTCAGCAATCGTCAACGCACCAATCGTAGTTCCCTCGACACTCTTTCCGGATAAATGACCCATCTCGAGGTCGACATCGAAAGCGGCGCACATATCGAAGAGGAGAACTCGGAGAGGGGATCTGAACGGACGCTTTACTGCGGTGTGAGGGCTGGTTTTATATCATCTCCCGACCATCTTCACGTAGAAGACGCCGGAGAGCAATAAGGGATACTTATGGTTAGCACAGTCTCTATCCAGGCGCAAATCAGACGTCGCAATGAATGGAAGATATCGATGCACGGAGTTCGAACGGACATTGCCCGGGGTGTCACCTCGAGTTCCTGCTTTTCAATTTATCCATGTCGAGATTGCAACCGTCTGTGTGATGGAGTGAAAGATGTGACCAGAGTGCCGGCTTAGAATAAGTCAATATATCCTAATCATTCAATCATGTAACTATATTTGTCACCGAAAACTGCATCGGCGGGGTGTGTTGTCGAGTGATCGAGTGATCGATCGAGTGATCCGGCAGATCCGGGTGAATTCCGGAAGAGTTCAATTAATGCCTAGGCCGAGTCACGTGATACCGCGAAGGACGGTGCAGAACAAGGAAAACCAGGCTTCAGCCGCCGGAAAACTTCTGTACTGGATTTCTTTCTAGTATCCTGGTTGCATAATAAGTCATTATGTGATGCGCGTAACCACGATACAATCAGTTCGCGCTCTGCATGGGGATACCGAGACGTCCTCAAGCTCCACTACTGTAATCGCATGGTACTCGAGATGGTACTACAAGGGTATAACATCGACCGTCATTGTAAAGTGGCTACTACATTGGGACAGAGGCAAAGTAAAGAGATAGGAGAGGAAACGTGATGTAATAGTGCCACATAGGGCCATGTACCCCAAGGCGCACTCAAATGGATTACAAAAAAAAAAAAAAAAAACATCGACCGTCTCGTACAAATACATCTATCCAGGGGGATTTCCTAGACCGGAGTCCTAGCCTTGGTGACAGACGTCTGCGAGTACTACTCTGGGATCGAACGCTGCGCGAGCTTTGCCCCAAAGTCGTTCAACCTCCCGATCAGCACGTCCATCCAAGCGCTCTTCACGAGGCCATCTGCGCTTACGCTCAGTTGCTTGAGTAATGACAGAGACCATTCCAGCGCTTCAAGGGAGCGCCCAACTGTCGACGCAGACGATCCCCAAGGTTCCGGAGGTGGGTCTTCCGGAAGCTTGTCTAGGACGTTCTTCGCCAAAATCTCCAACGTCTCGGATGCTTCACGTCCAAGTGTCGCAATGGAGAGCACAGCTAGCCCATCGAGCATTGCGAACAAAGTCGCAAGCTCGCTCGGTCCAAGGCTATGTAGGGAGAGACCAGGCTGCCAGAACGAGCCCAGCGTTTTCTGTAAAAAGGCCAATTCTCCTTCCGACACCGGCGGAATCACTGATCGGTGGCGAACGTCTTCCACAATTTTTGTAGCGAGCAGCGAGTTGATGCAGAGTATCATAACTCGACTGTGGGCATCCTCTTCCGCTGAAAGGAGGTCCATATCGTTCGGGTCGGCAAATAGTCTCTGAAAGTGTTCGGGTATAGTTCTTTTGTGAGGGTCAGCATTACAATATGCCCTTGCATAGGACCAGATTGCGGCGAGGCAAACATGGAGACGACGTTTTCGAACAGCGAGATCCAAGGGAGACTTCCTTGAAAGACATGCCCTGTAGAACTCGTGTAGACGAGAGGCGAATGCTGTCTCACCGCCACCCGGAGCCATCAGATCAAGTAGGATGTTAATAGATGTGCCGGAGACAGTGTAAGAGTCGAAGAGATTGGGGATACGGGCGATAAAAGCTTCGAGTTCATCGTCATTGCCGAGCCTGGCTAGTGTCGAGGTCAGCGCGTCCTTCTTCATCGATGGCGTAGCGCCGATTGTACTGGCTATAACACTACGCCGTGTTCTGTCTTCGTCCGTCATAAACTGCATTCCTTGATTGACGCTTTGAGGATGCGCGTGCGACTCGGGATGAGGGCCTGGAACCACGTGGCGTGCGAGCCTGCCGTTGAGATCTCCAAGAATCTTGGCCAACGAGTCGAGTGCGTCACTTCTAAGGATGTGGCCAAGGCGAGTGTCTGCACCGCACTGTCTGGACAGCGACAGACACCGCTTTAGTGTCCTACAGGCATTATCGAGAACTGACAGGTAGAGTGACCGGTGTTTCGTTGGGGGACGGGAAGAAATGCTGTTTATGACACGCTCGGCCAAAATGTTCATCGTTTCTAGAACTTCGAGACCAAGCGTCTCGCCTCCACGCAATTTCTCGTTGACGACTTTTGCTAATTCGTTGAGCATCGAGTCTAGATTTGTAAGTTCCATTGGCCTATGATCGGCCAGGTCAAGTCGCCATAATGGGCCCAGCGCCTTCTTGATAAATATAAGTTCTCCCTCCGAAACTTGGGGAATTTCTGTTTGGCTACGCGCTTCGTCCACGAGCCTTGCGACAAGGAGCGACCTAATACAGAGCACCAGAACTGTAGTATGAAGGTCGTCGTGAGCCAGAAGAGTGTTCATCTCGTTTTCATCGGCGAACAACCTTCGGAAACACTTAGACGTAGGGAAATCTTTCTGGTCGGTCTGACAGTATGCCTTTGCATAGTACCAGATAGCTGTGAGGCATATGTGGAGACGGTTCTTGTCGATACTGGGATCTACTGCGCTGGTTGGTAGGCACGACCTCAACAAGCAGTTAAGTCGCGCCGCAAGTACGGAATCGCCACCATCCATGAGACCGAGCATCGTCTTCGATGCTTCGGGGACGACACGCGAGTGGAAAAATCCTGGGATGCGCGAAATGTAATCTTCGACCTGCTCGACTTCATCGAGCTTTGTTAGTGTCCAGATCAGCGCATCTCTGTCCACCAGTGACGAGGTCTCGATTGCGTTGGATACAACTCGTTGTTGCAATCCTTTAGTGAACCAGTGTTTATGGGCCGCAATTTGTTTCACCAATTTCTCCCTCCCAGGAAGAGACCTGATACCTATGGATGCACCTCCGTAAATTCGGCGCCATATGAGCCGAAGGAAGCTATCGAGGGTAGTCGTGAATGTGTCCCTAAGAGTCAGTCCTACGACGGCTAGCAGCTGCGACAGTCTCCAGAATAAACCGGTGAACGGAGTGTGGTAAGGGCAGCTGAAGATGATATTTGGGATGATCGTTATGGCCACGTATACGGACACAAACAGTCCGATCCACCCGATGAACACCCAGGCTACGGTTTGGTTGAATAGGAGGAAGAAGTCGACAAGGCCAGCGAAGAAAAGAAATACGGATGTATGAAGCAACATCGGGATCGCCTCCACCGCTTGCCTCATCCGGAAATGTTCCATCCCGGTGAACAGGAAGGTGCGTACTCGTGCACGCTCATGTGGCATATCATGAAGGTACGAAAGTGCCATATATCGTCGAGTCCACTGCTGGATCAGGGTCGCGAGAAGGGCACAGGTTATGCTGATGGCCAGGCTGAGGAGCCATAGGATATTAACGCGGACGGCTGAGGGTAGGTTTGGTGGGGAGTTACTGAGAGGAGGTGGGGTGGGCAAGATGGTGCCATTCGAGATGCCAACGAGTTGTTGTGACATTTGGGTAAGCAGAACGACGGTCTGACTGCCTGAATCAACGGATAACCCCTTATAGCTCTCGATGACGAACGATGCGACGGTCGCAGAGAACAGACCGGTCTGTTGAAATGGTCAACTTCAAGGGTGAGATGAACATATTTAGTTACGAACAAATACAAGGACACCATCGGTGTCGCTTTTCCAGCGATCAATTATCTCTCGGTCGTACTTCTCAAATTGGGAGAGAGATAGAGTCCACATTTGTCTTGAGGGATCGCCAAAGATTGCCGCTTCAGAAAGATATGTCAAGACCTAGCCTCCTTTCCTTGCCGAAGTACTTACCCGCGCCGTCATCCGCGCCGTGAGAGCGGGTGATATCTCCTAGACGAAGCTTGAGTATTCCGGGATGTCGGGAAAACATGGCCCCACATACGTGGGATTCTAAACGCCCCCGAGCCCTGTTCCGCAGGTTCATCTGGACGGGTACTCACAAAGTCTGGTACCCCATAAGAAACGTCGGCGAGAAGGACAGACTTGCGTACCTTCTTGTTCAGCAGTCTGCACATGCGAGAAAGGTAGAGTAGGATGAGCAGCCTCTAGACCCGTGGTGAGATATACACCGGGGAATATGATCTAAAATTGGCCGCCCACCCCAACGTTCAGTCTTACTGTGCGACGTTCCAGGACTTTCATGGGTAGGGAGAGAAAACTTGAAGCCAATGTCTAAACAACAAGCCAAATTAGCA
This sequence comes from Lactarius hengduanensis, assembly GCA_021525025.1. Lineage (NCBI taxonomy): Eukaryota > Fungi > Basidiomycota > Agaricomycetes > Russulales > Russulaceae > Lactarius > Lactarius hengduanensis. The sequence goes on along the minus strand of JAKELI010000096.1, from coordinate 60,085 downwards.
CCCGAGTGACATTGGCATGTCCACAACCGCACCTTGGACCACTGGCATACCCGCACGTCCGACGGATCCTTGATGTTCTACACGCTGCTTCTCACTGGCCAATGGACCATCGTCTAACACACCAGGAATCAGTAATAAAACCAACAGCACGAGGATGTTGTAGACACACCAGATGTGTCCACGCCAGGGGGTTTCTCCAACACGCGCCCCCGCTCAACGTCAACACTCGAGTCAGGAGATGACATGGCATAAATCAGCTACGGATGGAAAAATGGGGGCATGGTTTATAACCCCGAATGTTGGCGATCGCCATTCCATATTTGCCGCTCACTGCGGCCACTGTGATGGAGAACGTGAAGATGATTGGTTGTCCGTCGTTCAAAGTGCATATCATCTCCACGAGTGGCGCGCCTGAATTTCTGCTGTCAAACATAAAGCGAAGATACCCCATCCGCTAGATGGATACCGTATAATCACGGTCTCCGGATTGCCACCACCGTCACAGCTTAAGTACGATTGCCATTTAGCCATGGTTGGATATTCCCCCACCATTTATCACACGCTTAAATGTATCATGCAAGACCATGTTAGTCTATGTATGGCCGATACTGACCTGTGGGGGTGTCTCAGGAAAGGTCCGTTGAATGGGGTAAATGACAGGGTACATACCCAACAGTCAGACTGTCAACTTGGGCCTCCACCTCGCAAGGATGTGACAGGAGCAATTTAATTAATATGCCATCACCTCGCCCCGGGGTAGACCGCGGGCCGCGGCTAGCATCGCTGCACAAACTCGTAACTTAAGAATACGTTACGGTGCGCGGTCGGGCTGTAAGATGATACATTACTGTAGATCACGGAAGCAGACGCACCTGTAGAGACCGTTATACTGCAGCCCAGGTTCTGGAGGAAGGGTAATTCGGTTGGTCGAGCACGTAGTCCTTGACGTAGTCAAGCCATTCAAGGTGCAATTTAAAGTGGCTGACATGTGATTGAAGCTACAGAAAACGATTACTGTTCTTTCCAAAAAGATGCTGAACAACTACAACTTGAATGCGGCACTTTCGAAATCACGCGTGTCCATTAAGCGCTCGGCCCTGAGCCCCGCGCGGCCGGAGGCTGGAATGAAAGATTTGTGGTCCATAGGCGGACCATGGGCTGCGCCCGTTTACGGCCGCTGCGAAGGGAAGGTGTCAGTGGCCCGGCAAGTGGGTTAATGGCTTGTGTCCCCCGCCATGATGCTACAAACAGGTACGGTCCATCGTTTACCCTTGGACCAAGCTTTGGACCACGGATCCTTCGTTCCGGTCCCCGGGGCCCAGAGCGCTTAAAACACAACTTGAAGCGTGCTTTCGAAAATGCGTTTTTCTACATCTTTGAAACCGGCAGTAATCCATTATACGAGCTCCAACGTGATGGGTCCCGCATATCTCATAGTATGGACATTCTGCGCTTGCACTAGTGAGTTACATGCGACGCAACCCTCATAATCCCAATCCAGGACCAAGGATATCCGGTTACCCGACACCGACCACCTCCTAATTCAGCTATCGAATTCCTCCTGGATCGCCTAACCTTGATGGTGCTGCAGATAATGGAATGGAGTATGTACCCGCGAGTATTGTTGTCCCATGAATAATTCAGGTTCGCGCATAGTAGCTATGTATTGCTCCGAAGAGGGATTGTTTTCAGACGTTGGGGTGACCAATAGGTTGATCGTCGATGGCACTTCCCCGAAGGTGTTGCTTTGAGTACGTAGACGAGTGTATGGGGGATCTGGGGCCGCAGGCGGCGCAAGCTTGGCATCGAGGTCACTCAGCCTACCAATCAACGCGTCCACCCAAGTGCCCTTCACGAGGCCATCTTCGCCTTCGCTAATCTGTTTGAGTAACGACAGACACTGCTGTAGCGCTTCACTAGAATGCCCGATCACCGACGCAGACGATCCCCAGGGGCCCACAGGCGGGTCTTCCGGCAGACTGTCCTGGACGGCCCGCGCCAAAATGTCTAGCGTCTCTGAAGCTTCACGTCCGATTGTCTCCGGAGGGGACATTTCCTGATGAGAGTGTTTGGACAGGCCGTCAAGCATAGTGAGCAAATTCGCGAGCTCCGTCGGTCCGGGGCTGCCAGTGACTGGGGGAAGGCCGGGCCGCCAGAACGAGCTTAGTGCCTTCTGTAAAAAGGCCAATTCTCCTTCGGACGCTGTTGGATTCCCTGATCGATGGCGAATGTCCTCCACAATTTTTGTAGCGAGTAGCGAGCTGATACTGAGCACCATAACTCGAGTGTCGGTTTCCTCGTCTGCCGAAAGGAGATCCATGTCGTTCGGGTCGGCAAATAGCCTCTGGAATTGTTCGGGAATAGGTCTCTTGTGAGGGTCAGCATAATATGCCCTGGCATAGGACCAGATCGCGGCGAGGCAAATACGGAGACGACGTTTGCGGACATCAGGATCCAGAGTTGACTTCCCTGGAAGACATGCCTTGAAGAACTTGTGCAGACGAGGGGCTAGTGTAGACTCGCTTCCGCTTGAAGGAACCATCAGATCGAGCATGTTGTCAGTGGATGTGTCGGAGGCATCAGAGTCAAAAAGAGTGGGGATGCGAGCAACAAAGGCTTCGAACTCATTGTCCTCATAGAGTTCGGCAAGTGTCGAGGACAGTGCTTCCTTGTCCATCGATGGCGCAGCGCTGATCGCACTGGACAGGAAATTACCATCTCCATGCGTTGTCAACTGTACTTCCTCATCGGGGCCGTGAACATGCGCGGATGGCTCGGGATGGGGGTGTGAACTTGCATGCTGCGCGAGCTTGGTGTCAAGGCCTTCAAGTATCTTGACCAGGGAATCCAACGCGTCACTTCTCATGAGTCCGCCAAGGTGGGTGTCTGCACCACATTGTTCGGACAGCGTCAGACACCGTTTGAGTAATCCCTGAGCGCGTTTGAGAACTGATAGGTCGGGTCCCTGGTGTTCCGTTGAGGGAAGAGAAGAAATGGTGTCTATGACATCTTCAGCCAAGATATTCATCGTGTCGAGAACTTCGTGGCCAAGCGTCTCGCCTGCGGGCATGTGCTCTTTGGTGACTTTCTCTAATTCGCTCAGCATCGAGTCTAGGTTCGTAAGTTGCGTTGGCTTGTGACCAGCCAAGTCAAGTCGCCACAATGGGCCCAGTGCCTTCTTGAGAAACACGAGTTCTCCTTCCGAAACTTGAGGACTTGCTGTTTGGCCACGCGTCTCCTCCATAAGTCTCGCAACAAGGAGCGAACCCATACATAGCACCATAACTTTGGTGTGAATGTCGTCGTTTGCCAAAAGAGTGTTCATCTCGTTTTCATCCGCGAACAGCCCTCGGAAGTACTTGGACATAGTGATCCCTTTCGAGTCGGGTCGCTTGTAACCCTTCGTATAGCACCAGATAGCTGTGAGGCATATGTTGAGACGATTCTTGTCGACACCGGGGTCTATGCCAGACGTGGTTGGCAGACATGTCTTCAGAAGGCCACCAAGTCGTACCGCAAGGACGGAATCAGCACCATTTGAGGGGGGATCCATGAGGCCAAGCATCGTCCGCAACGCGTCGGGGACTACGCGCGAGTCGAAAAATCCTGGGATACGCGAAATATAATCTTCAACTTCTTTGTCTTCATCGAGTTTCGAAAGTGTCCAGATCAGCGCTTCTCTATCCACCAGTGACGAGGCCTCGATTGCGTTCGACACGACACGTTGGTGCAACCCTTCGCTGAACCAGTGTTTATGTGTCGCGATCTGTTTCACCAGTTTCTCTCTGTCCAAAAGGGGGGCGATGGTCGTGGACGCCCCCCTGTAGACTCGTCCCCATAACCCCCATGAGTACTGAAGGAAGCCATCGAGGCTGGTCGCGAATGCACCCGTAAAAACCAATGTGATAACGGCTAGCATCTGCGACAGCCTCCAGAATAAACCGGTGAACGGAGTGCGGTAAGGACAGCTGAAGATGATGTTTGGGATGATCGTCATGGCCGCGTATACGGACACAAACAGTCCGATCCATCCGATGAACACCCAGGCCACGGTTTGGTTGAACAAGAGGAAGAAGTCGACAAGGCCAGCGAAGAAAAGAAATACGGATGTATGAAGCAACATCGGGATCGCCTCTACTGCTTGTCTCATCCGAAAATGTTCCATCCCAGTGAACAAGAAGGTGCGTACTCGTGCACGCTCATGTGGCATATCATGAAGGTACGAAAGTGCCATATATCGTCGAGTCCACTGCTGGATCAGGGTCGCGAGAAGGGCACAGGTTATGCTGATGGCCAGGCTGAGGAGCCATAGGATATTAATGCGGACGGCTGAGGGTAAGTTTGGTGGGGAGTTACTGAGAGGAGGTGGGGTGGGCAAGATGGTGCCATTCGAGATGCCAACGAGTTGCTGTGACATTTGGGAAAGTAGAGTGACGGTCTGATCGCCTGAATCGACCGACAATCTCTTATAGCTTTCGATGACGAATGATGCGACGGTCGCAGAGAACAGACCGGTCTATTGAAAAGTCAAATTAAAGAAAGACGAACAGACTTGAAGAGACGGACAAAGACAAGAACGCCGTCGGTCTCGCTTTTCCAGCGGTCAGTTATCTCTCGGTCGTGCTTCTCAAATTGAGAGAGGGATAGCGTCCACATTTGTCTCGAGGGATCCCCGAAGATTTCCCCTTGAGAAAGCAACAAGACGTGTCAAGACCCTGCCCTACTCCCCTATAAAAGCAATTTACCTGGGCCGTAATTCACGCCTTGGGAACGAGTGGTATTTCCTAGACGAAGATTGAGCACTTCGGAGGCGTCACAAAAACAAGGCGCCACTAACCCGGGATCTGAGAAGAGTCCTGTCTCATGGAAGGTGCTTGTCTACGGGTGTTCGCGGGATCTAGGTGTGCCGTGAGAAACGTGAATGTTAAAAGGTAAATTCGCATACCTTCTTGTTCGGTATTGTGTACCTGCAAAGCGAGTGACGTGGGACGAACAGACCCTAATATGCATGTGTCGATACATAAATCCGGCGTTGTTGACATCTACTCACCTTCGCGTTCAGTCGTACCGCGCGATGTCCCAACGCTCACGGGATGTGGGAGTGAAGGGCCAAGATCTGAACAACAGACCAAAGTCAGCAGGCGGATGATAATGGCACTGGTTCACGGCCGGACCTTGGTCTACGCTCGTATGTCTTATGGATCCCAGACGTTCTACGGGTTGTTGCCCACCAGAAGTTGGACCTAGGACGCCAAGAGTAAGCAATTCAACCAACGGCACTAGAATATTGTGGACATACTAGATGTGCCCGCATCTGATGGTCGCTCTGACACCTGCCCCTGCTCAAGGTCAACATCGTGGTCAGGAAGAGACATGGCAGGGATGAGCCGTAACGGGAAATTGGGGTCACGACTTATATGGGCATTGGAGTCGGTCATTGAGATTAACCTGATGTAGGCTACCAATGCGGTGGAGTGCACGAGGGGGTTTGTGAAGCGTCCATTCCTTGTGCCAACGTGTTCTGCCATCAAAGTACATATTACTTACGAAGGCGCCCGCACCGAAGCTGTCAGAAGACAATAGGTCGCAATCAGACTCGGAGATCTTCGAGAACCTCCTGTGACGCCGCAGAGGGCGAATTCCTCCCACATAGGTGAACTCGCATAATCTGGACCAGATGGTCGCTGGCTGCCATCAGTCCTTTCCTGGGAATCGAAAGGCAAGCATGCGAACAGAGGGAGTCCGAGAACGACAGACCACCGATCGATCACATGCACAAACGTAAAAATTCAAACTCAGGTCATCGCAAGGACATTCCCGCAATCTTTCCCTTTCTAGGAAAGTGCGCTTTGCTGTAATCTGCGCTCTAGTCTGAATCCCAGGCTAACTTACTGTAGTGTGAACGGTGCGAGCGCCAGCTCGTTGTCTGCTCGATGACCGAAGAAACCGACCTCACCTGACATACTGTATGATATGACTGGGATACTGCAACTCAGGCCCAGCACTTCACGTAAATTCAAACTCAACTGCGCGATCAACTCACTTACTGTAAGTCGAGAGACAGGAGGACTTGAACTGCGTGCATGCGTGCCGTCATGACGCTTGATTTGCGCCCTACAGTACAGTAATGGCATATGTGCTAACGGCAAGCAGGCTTTAATTACGCTGGCCAGACCGCTCCACATAATACTTACCTGAATCGCGGGACGCGTCTATCTCGAGCTGGCCCTTAGATCCGGGAAGAGCTATGTAGACCACGGGCGAGTTGACGGTGCTGGCACGACGCTTGATCACGTTGCCGGTGAGCTATATATGCCCTTGCCAGTGGCTATACCAGACGATGATCACTTTGTCGACGACTACCGCCGGGGACACCGAGCGGGTACGAGCACATGTGGAACGTAATTGCTAGTGCAGCCCAGGCTGAAATATTATGTCCAGTCCAATACCGCAAGATGGTGTCAGCGTGACCGATGGGTGCGGTCACTGACGCCAGTATGTACTAGCAATTCTTGGAGGAAACCTATTTTCCTAGCGCTTCAAAGGACACGCCTAGTACGGTGACACCTCCGGGGCCGTGTTCAATCTTTGTCTCGCCAAATCCAGGAAGTATGGCGATGCAATTTTCAAACTAAAACACAAGTCATATTACAGAGGATCCTCCTCTCCGTAAGTCTATGTCCCATTACACCAGCACCATCAATTTCCCGCGTTTCGACTATTTTTCTCCAGAAAACTAGCCTAATTTCTACGACTGTTTCCCTATTTGTCGTCGAAACCTACGAGAGATTGTCGCCCGACCCTGGCGAACAGACTGTCTTCTCCTCAACAAGCTGTCACAACAGCCCGCGGGTATTGCAAAGGGTGCACTCGTATATTCACTTCCACCTTCAGATGCCAAGTCCATCTTCTATCCGTGTCTGAGCTACGTTAGCATCCTGTGATCCCTGAGCCTGGGCCCGAACATCACGTATACCATGCATTACTTTGGTGGCGGTGGCGCATCACGGACCAAATTGCCACTCCTGAACGCTATTTCAAGGAGGTTGCGCGGGGCTGTATCGTGCTTGATACGGTGAACGCTGAGTCTTCGCTGGAAATAGAAGCGTGCTGACATGCGCTCTGGCCGGGCTCGGTGACGATCCTAGATTCGTCGACCCATATATCCGGACACACGCCATGATGCTTGACTTTCACGCACTTCCTTAACGGCTTCGTTGTTGCTGAACGCATGGGTGCCTCACGGTACTGATGTACGACCACTTCTATCGCACATGGCCATAGTAAATTTAACGGAAACCTATACACAAGCGGGTCAGAGGAAGGAAACGCAAAAATATCACAGGGCGAGGACGAGAGTCGAGGTCTTACTGTACATACATGCGAACAGAGAACAGAAAGCGGGAGCGAGGAAGTCGTCCGTTGCGAGGTATAGATCCCGATATATATATAAAAGCAAGACGAGCGAATTGAGCATGCATGCCAGTTGATGACACGACATCGGGAGCGGCGGCAGTGACGAGAGTAAGTGACAGAGTAGAAGGCTGTGACGTGTGCGTGGTGGCACCCGTATGCACTCCGTATGCGTGAACCGTTGCATCGAACTTTGGAACCTTCTTCACAGAGCCGGAACATTGTCCTGTTGTACATTTCTAAGTCTAAACCATGCTGTGGGGGGCACTTTCTGCTCCCCTGCGAGAGTCAGTGACGATATAGGTGGTGGTAGCATGGCGTCCTCGAAGGTTTTCTGGCGTGGGTGAAGGGCCTGCCATATCATGATGCCCACACATGCAATGACCAGTATGACGGCTGTCGGAAGGAGCGCAGAAAGGAGTAACGTAAGAGAAAGACCCATCAGGGCGATCCAAAAACCCTGAATCAGGAACAGGAGCAATGCCCAGACGAACAATGCCTGTGGCAGACTATGAACAATCGCAATCGGCTGGAAACCATAGCTTTTTGTGTTCCGGTCGTCCAGATACACAGCCTGTCAAAATATCGAGGTTAACCGCAAATACTAGATACGAGTGCGTCGCCATGCTCACTGCGGTGGTGGCAGTCGTATCGACTAGTCTCTTCTGTTCTTGCAAGAGGACAGATGTTATAACTAAGCCGAGGATACAGAGTAACAATGATGAATTGGTCAAAGCAAGGAACGAGGAAATTTGTATCATAAGAGTATTTGCTCTGCGGGTTACAAAATATTAGCCGGGTCTTACACAAGGAAAAGGCTCTCTCACATTAGAAGCGCGAAGACCTTAAGGAAATAGTTAACGAAGATCCCACAACGTAGCGATTGAGCTCACCCAGGACATCATCTGCTTTAAATCTTCAACAGTCCCAGAAACATGCTTACGCCAAGCGGCCGTATAAGCGAGTTGATCAACCCAAAGGCGCTCGAACTGCGCTCGATGCCGGTCAGGCAAACCAAAAAGAAGCGTCTTCGATATGATTGCCAAGACAAGGCTTTCCTTGTTATTCGGCACCTCTAAGATAGCTTGATCGGAGGACAGGCGGCAGTGATCTTCGCCGAAATGGATAAAAAAGCGATGGTTTGCTACAGCAAGCAAGAACGATCATGAAGGTCTCACGGTTCAAAGGAGTAAAAAAACTTGCCTACGGTCGCCCATAACCTCGCAACGTAAGTAGTGACGTGAGGGCTGGAAGCATGGGCTTCAAAAAACGGTCAACTGGAGGCCACACAAAATGAACTAAGTGAAACACACCTTTACTACACTGAAGAAGTTCGATAAAATCTTGACACTGATTAGCCGTGTAGGGAAAAGTGGGTGTTTCCGAGGTAAGCGCATCTAATGTTGCCTGTCACTCCCAAGTACGTGGACAAACGATTCCCTGCCTTACCTGCGCGGGCATGTAAAAAAGTGGCCTGAAGCTCGTTCAAAGCGATCTCAGAATACTGTGAAGCGGTCTCTGGGAACAGCTCTACATGAATCCAATAATTTTCCTCCAGAGAATATTCTGGACGCAAACTTTAGCTCACTCGGCAAGGTCAACTGATACAAACGCATACGGAGATGACCGTTTGAGTAGGAAGGCGGAAGTCTGACGCTAATCGTGTCGATTGTGTGCAGCCAGAAGATGGTGCGGAGACCATGATCCGCGAAGTAATAGTTGCAAGTGCCCGATTCCTGGCAAATTTCTAGGAAAAGGTGGGAAGTCTCTAGAAGATGGACACTTTCTCCGGTGATCATATTGTAGATAATGGCCAGCCATGCATCCATCTGTTCCAAAACCCCAGGCTCGACGATGTGGGCCTCCGTGATAATTGTGATTCCCGCCTGTGCCTTGCTATGGGCATAGCGCTTACCCTCTGGGTGTGAGGATATGGTCCATCCTTGGGACTGGTAGGATGGCCTTTGGGGTAATAAGTCACGAAAATCCTAATGCGACAAACGGAGAAAACAGACGCACGCCGATACAAGATTGGCTCCGGATGGAATAATGGTTGGTGAAACGCGCACGCTGAAAATAAATAAATTGTGAGGCGGTCGGGGAGCGCGCGAGGGATCTCCAGCTTACCGCACGATACTTCGATACCTTGAGTCCCTAACGGTGGATGGAAGAATCGGAAATAGGTTGAACTTGCTGACATTCATGGTACCAGAAACGTCGTCAACGGCAGACATTGTTGAATGAGGGAATGCGAGATGCCTCTGAACGGTGAGGTGAAGAATTAGGCACTGTTGAGGAGACCAATGCTGACGTTAAGACTTTATACACAACCAATCGCTGTCCATTCAAGCCGTGCGGCGGTACAGCGCCCGGGCCATGAATGGAGTGTTTTAAAGGGCCTACTGTAGCCGCTAAGGCGGTGCAAGGCTATGTGTCACCATTGGTGTGTCCTTGGCTCTTCACACCTATGGCTCTGGTGTGATTCTCGATGCCATTGGCACGATAGATGACGATAAATTTCGGAGAGGGAGGGCACGGGCACGGACTGCAAAGAGGTGGAGGACCGTGACCTACCGGCGTTACTGTAGCCATTCACAGAGATGACCCCGATCATAACTCCGATCGATCTTAGCAACTGTCACCGCTCTACTTGTGCCTCCTTTACAGTAATCTATCCAATTCAATTACCGGTGGCCCACAGCGCTTTAAACCCACATTGGTGTCGCCGCGGTTCTGCGCTTTACCTTTCTTTGGTTTCACAGACTCCGAGGCATACACCGCCCAAAGACCCACTGACGCCGGCACACATCGCCTCCGAGTAGTTCGCACACCGGCCTAAACGCCTGCCCAGTGCCCCCAATTGCACCCGAAATGACAACTGGTGCCAGTGCAGGTACAAACAGGGTGCCCAAATCCAATCCACCATGTCCTGTGCATGCAAATGGTACGTCTGGGTTCAAATGTTGGGCGTATGCATTACTTACAAGGGCCGTTACTTACAAGGGCCGAATAGCCCGAATGGGATGCGCTGCCCTTACAGTGACAGAGCCTATGAACCCGGTATTCGCGTCGAACTGTACTGCCCTAGTGGATTGGAACAACAGTACCTTCTTCCGAGTCTGCGAACGTCTCTCTTTGATTTGATTGAACTGCCTCGTACGAATCCATGAAAACTTCCTCATCCAATCTCCAGGCGACGTCGCGTCAACTTCTGGTCATCGCCTTTGTAAAATCTACACACAGCATTTTCGTGCACGACAACCAGCATAAATCGCTTTCCGGGCCCCAGGTCTCGCTACAACCTTCCACTGTATAAAAAGACCAGGACCAATTCATAGCCCCACAATGTCGCCCACTACTACAGTTGCGCCCATAGCTATAGAGCATGAGCTGTAAGCATCCGATATCAAAGTACCCATGTACCAGCTCAAAGCTAATCTGGACAGGAATGGTGATGCTGTCTTAGAGGACCGTGTCGTCGGTGACCACTGTCCCAAGTAGGTCAATTGTCATGGGCTTGTTCTACGCCTGTCCCTTCATACTTTCGTCTAAATGTGCCATCTTTGTTTGCCAGTGCCAGTGCCGATGCCAACTTCAATACATCAAGCGCACACGACAACGACGACGACTACTACATCACCCAGTCTGATGTCGATGATGGGTCTGGCAGCTCGAGTGATGGGACCGGCCCAGAGACCGAAGCGTGCGCATCCTTTTTTTTCTCTCGTTTGCCACGGCTTTGTATTGACACATTTAATTCAATCAAGTCTGGAAAAGGAGATGGGACGCTACGTGCCACGAACGAAGCCATCCCCACCTGCGGTTGGGGCGAAAGGTTTCAGTACACCCTATACCCAGGGCAAGGGAACCAGCCTGAGCACAAAAAGTGGACGTCCTCTTGCTGTGACCGCTACTGTGAAGACCACGGCGCCACGCCCGAAGTGAAGTGGTGGTGGCTTGCGTCGTTGTGGTGTCGCGCCTCATGATACTTGAATGGACACATGCTAGGGGGTACATGTCATATAAATACATAAATAAACGAATCAGCAACCCCACTCCATTGCAATCGGCTGTCGAGCGTACGCCACAGGCGTGGTCTTATGCGGGTGAAGATTGCCGAGCCCGACGTGGGATAAGGCGGGTGATTTGGACGTAGATATCATGAGGGACGCTGAGCATACGCCTGATAAGTGATGGCAAGCTGCTGAACCACCGCTTCCCACTATCACCGGATCTCCAAGACCATAGGATACACCACCAAATGGGGACGGCCATGATAGTCGAGGTCGCCACAGCAAAAACCTGTATTGACAAGTCCGAGCTGCGGAAGAATACGAGTAGTAACGCGATGAAAAACATCACCATCCTGTCGTACAGGAGTTGGAGGGTGAATCATAAAAATGAGCTCGATGAAAGATGACAGACTTACGCCCACATCAACAATGCCCAAGGGAGACTGTAGAGAATGGCCATCGGTTCCAGACCGAATCTCCTGTGAGTGTACTGGGTGAGGTAGGTCGCCTGCCGAAGTGCGATGAGATAACCACACAGACCAGGCGCTGCTGTTCACTAGTTCACTCACCGCGCCTGCCGGGTCTTCCTTCTGTCTAGAACGGTTGTGGCGAACCAAGAGAAGGCCAATCACAATACTTCCCACGCTCGCCTCCATCGACATGTAGCTAGCGATCTGCGCGGGAGTTGTGATATTAACGACCACGCCGGGGATGGCGAGGAATCCAACATTTGCTGAAAGCATCACGGTCGACTGGAATATCATTCACGTGAGCTTAAGAATTCTGGTTTGGATGGGTGCGACAACATACCAAGAGCATCAGTTCCTGCCATTCTTCCAATAGCTTTGGAATAAAATCTTTCCAGGCCGTATCAATGATGATTTCGTCTGTCCACAATTTCTCGATTTCTTGTAGATGAACTTCCGGCGCCAAGAAAAGCACCGGGGAGAGTAACATGATAAAGATGGATCTTTCTCGTTTTAAGTCACAGTAGACCGTCTGGTGTTTGCCCAAACGGGCGTTCTTCTGACCGTGGAAGCATAGGAACCTCCAGTGTGCTAACCATATAAGTCAGTAAGTGACGACGTAATTGTTTTGAGACTTGCCAAAAAAAGACAGTAATCGAGCTTGACAGCGTAAATAACATAAGAAGTTATAAAGAACAAGCCAAACGTCTGTGTTACTCACTGACTGCAGCAGTGTGGTACATCGAATTGGAATTGGAATTGGACTCTGGGTTATAACATTAGCGACACTTGTCACTTCTGTAGTACTCCATCGTACCTTTAACGATTCGTACAAGTTCGAGCATCTTCTTCATTGTGCCATCGTCATATGGTAGAGTCGAAGACTTCGACGTCATCGTATCTGTCGTATCAATGTTCGAACTTTATTATGATAGAAGAACCAGGGACACGAATGTACCCATGCAGCCATGCGACAATATTCCCACGAGTTCATCGTAGATCTCAGATTCAAGACAGCGACCCTCAAAAAACGCTGGATAGAGAGACCAGTGGGACCTAAGGAGACAAATATCAAATCATAAAATGACGTCGATTTTAACATAGCAGAAGCACCAATACAGAGCCTCTAATTGATGCTCTGAGAAACGTATCAGTAGGAATAGACAGAATAAATCGAATAGGACACGCACTGACATGGCAGGCGATTCTACCCCGTATACTTCGTATAACATGTCCTTTGCGTCGTAAGTCTCGAGCCAGAACAAGCACCGTGTTTCGGGGTAGGCGTAGTAATAAAACCACTGCGTCTGTCCGGCTTCTTTGTGCTTGTCAAGCACCAAGTCATAGTTTTTCGGTGGGGGTCCCTTGGCAAGTAAAATCTTTTGTAGGCAGTCATAGGAGGCTGCTATTTCATCCCTTAATACGGGGTCGTGCATGTCTGTGTCAGTGAACAGCCTCTTTAGTCGCGTCAGTCATATGTCAGTCACGGTCGGGTATGCATAAGGCGCTAACGCACGCACCTTAGCTGGATCGTAGAAATAAAGAGCACCATCTGGGTGAGTAGCCGAGACCCAAGGAGCACAGTCATCCTCTTGACCTTGCTCGGGACGAAACGTTGTCGTCAAGGGCGGGATTTTGAAGTCATTCCTTTTGCGGGGTCTGACCACAAACATAAGTACGGGTTTGGTAGGAGTAATAATATCTACTTGCACCGTATTATTCCTTGTGTATCGTGGAACTTGATCGGGGTTCATAGGCTTCACAGAGCAACGGTCAGGCGGGTCGGAGCTCGGCAGAGTAGAAGCGGTCCCAGTTGCGAGTTGCGGTGACTGTAGATGGGGGGCACCTGAGGTGAGGGACGAATGTGCAGTCAAAGAGCCTGTGGAAGATGGATCCTCCGGTCGTGGGTCGGTCAAAGGGCCGAGAGTGAGCGATCCTGTTGACGGGCTCACGATGGCCACGGCGCCGGCTACATTCGAAGACTGCCTCCTGCGATATTCGGGATTACTTGGCGGGATTGCCGGGAGAAGCTGTTCTCTCGGGGAAGGTGACCTTGACGGGTAGCCCGCATAGCCCGGGTGAGGTGCTGCAGTGAGATGCTCGGGAGTAGGTGGCGCCGGCGCCGGGTGAGTAGCATTCGACACGTGACGTGGCCTCGATCTGCGTACCGACACCGGAATGTAACTTGCAGCCGCCGCCCATTTCCTCGAGTCGAACTGGGTCCCAGTGCCACCAAGCGAACAGTCAGCCTGCTCACATTTCCGAGGTGTCACAGTGTTTCCTTTTCCGTTGTTACACGGGCGCCAAACGGCGAACTTGCGACCGAGGAAGGCTAAAAGCAATGCCCAACGCCTGGAGAAGAAGTGAACGAAACCTCTTGTAACGCGTAACTTGCGCAGAAATTTGAGAAATACTTTGAGTATGCGGTCCATGAAGTACTAGCAGAACTCATGTGGTCAAGGGGAAAGGGCTATGGCGACGTTTTTACCTGAACACCTGAAAGCCTCATGTCCCTCGGGCTCTGCTGCATAAAGCCACCTGGGTCTCTCCATTCAGGCCGGTGGAGCATGGACCAAGGTAGGCGTGGTCATATTCACCGAAACTGGTCCAGCTTCCACTCTGACGCGTCCTGGTGCTTAGCATCTCTAGAAGACTGTCTACTTCACCCTTACAATTACAGCTGTCCATCAGACGGATCCCTCTGTGGACAGCCTCTCTTCTTAACGTGGCCCTGTATAAAATTTTTCGCCCGTCATTGAGTTTGCATCACATCGACCACCGGTTAGCAGGAGGTGAGCCCCGCTGAGTAGGTGCTTCACGGCGCTGCCCCGTTATGTTGTCCTAACTCTAGAACTTCCGTGCTCGGACTGTGACCGTCTTAACCTGTTACATGACTCTAGGAGAGAAGGCTATGATCAAGACACTGACTTCCTACGCTAGGCTGTGCCAGGGGTAGGTACTAAGTAAAGACGTCAATCGATTGGTGTAGGCTGTGGTACGTGAAATTCTTTGTCGATGGCCGTGGCTCTGTGTTTATGGCGAGCTTACAGTTAATTGTACATGGATCCGAGAAGTTGGGGTGCTGCCATAGTTTTCCGATGCGCTCGATCTGTATCCAGTAACCTGATAATTCGAACTACAAGGTTCAGGAGCGCAGTCTCGATTGACTACATAACAATACGGAAAGCATAGCCAACGATAGGCCGGTTCGGAGTACTACTAAAGTAATGGCTGCGCATACGCCCTAATATGAGCAGACCCAGAGGAAACGAGATGTATGCATGCCTTGAATGAAGAGCGAAGTATCGACACTTAATGTATTTGCCATCATCTAGACAACTGTCCTATGGCCGTGAGATGCAAGCCCATCCCTGTATTTCGCGGCGAACATCTGACAACATCGAGTCAAAACATCAGGAAAGTCCGCTCTGTAGGTCTGCGAAGAAAGGAAGAACAAATCATACATTTTATAGTATTATGGGGCGCTATACAACAACCCCGTCAAGTCTGGAAATGAGATAGGACGCTACGTGCCACGAACGAAGACATCCCCGCCCGCGGTTGGGGTTAAAGTTTCCAGCACACCCTATACCCAGGGCAAGGGAACCAGCCTGAGCACAAAAGGTGGACATCCTCTTGCTGTGACCGCTACTGTGGAGACTACGGCACCACCCCCGAAGTGAAGTGGTGGTGGCTTGCGTCGTGGTGTCGCGTCTCATATGCTCGAATAGAAATAGGGACAAATGCCAAGGGATACATGTTATATAAACTAGCGATTTCGAAGGGCCCCGGAGGGGCCCTTCAAAATGCTTTCTAAGCATGTTACGCGTTTCGTTGAGAGCATGTGAACGTGCACCACGCCAGGCCCGTTGACACAGCAGCACTCTATCGTCACCATGACCACCGAAAAGCACATTTCTAATAGACACTTTCTGCACTGGGCACCATACTTGGCCATTTTAGATCCTGATACAAATCCTCAGAACGCGGGAACAGGCGAACTTAATTATTGTTGACAAACCTGATACAAACTATGGCGGGGTATCAGTGAAACGAGTACGGTAATTAGGCGAGATGGGGACTTACTCCTCAGAACGCGGGAACAGGCGAACTGAGGAGACGAAACAGTAAAGTACGACGTAATATACGATGGGTTATGTTTATGACTTCCATGTGCAAACACTGTCCGAGATAGTAATAGTCTTTCCGAAAGCGATACATTACACGACGCGGTCCTGAAGCTCCCCCTGTGGTACGACACTCCCCCTCAGCGTGGACTCGCAGGGAAAACGCTGCAGCTCAAGCGTCGGTGGTTTTGATTAGTCCCATAAAGCCACGTAGGCTCGCAAAGGTCGGCTCGGGAAGCGCTTTGGTGAGGATGTCCGCAGTGTTGTCTGAGGTGGAAATTTGTGTCACGGCCACGTCTCCATTCTCGACGCATTCCCTGATCCAATGGTACCGGACGTCGAGGTGCTTAACTCGGTCGTGGAACGCTTGATCACCACTAAGGATTACGGCTGCTGAGTTGTCGCAAAGGAGCTTTGAGGGGGTTTTGGGCTCGTGGCCCAACTCGGTCAGTAGGCTTCGGAGCCAGATCAGCTCCCTGCTCGCTTCGGATACCGCTATGTATTCAGCTGCGCATGTGGAAGTAGCGATGGTTTTCTGCTTCTTTGACGACCAAGAGACCATTCCGCTGCTGAGTGAGAAACAGTAGCCTCCGACCGATCGCCGGCCTTGTGGACCGGGATCGTTGGCGTAGTCCGAGTCGCTGTATCCCAGTAGGTTGGGTGAGCTGTCGCCAGCCGCCGAGTCGAAGTGCCCAGCTTCTTGTCCCCTTCAGATAGCGTACCACGCGTACTGCAGCCTGCCAGTGTGTTTCTCGATAGCAGTTAACGAAGCGGGATAGTTTGCTGACGGCGAATGCAATGTCGGGTCGTGAGCCACTGGCGACGTACATGAGCGATCCTACCAGGGAACGGTATGGGAGCGAGTCTAGGCGTTCTTGCTCCCCCTCGTCTAGCGGAGTCTGAGGGTTAGGCGGGATGAGCTGCGCGCCGTGAACGATGGGGGTGAGCGCGGGCTTGGCGTTGGTCTGGTTGTACGTGGAGATGATCTTGTCAATCAGGGCTGTTTGACTGAGAAGGATCGTGCGGCCATCCCTGTCGCGCTTAAGGGCAATACCGACGACGAGCTTAGCCTCTCCAAGTGCAGATATCTGCCAGGCCGACTCCAGCTCAGAATGGAATAGCTCAGCCTCAGCATCGCTAGACGAAACCGCCAGCATGTCATCCACGTGCACGGCTACGACGGTTGTCGCAGTGGCGGTGCGACGTGAGTATACGCACCATTCGCAGTCAGCACGGCGGAAACCCCACGCCACGAACGACGAGTGGAGCGTTTTGTTCCAAATGCGGGAAGACTGCTTCATGCCGTAGAGGCCGCGTTGGAGCTTCCAAACGTGGTCTCCTTGCCCGGGGGCAGAGAAGCCCGGCGGTTGTTCCATGAACTGAACCTCCCCGTCAGGGAGGATGCCGTTCAGGAAGGCCGTCTTTACGTCGTACTGCTCGATGCGCCAGTTGTAGCAGGATGCGATGTGGAGAATGGTACGCAGCGACTCGAGGCGCGCGGTGGGGGAGGTCGTGTCCGTATAGTCTCTTCCCCACACCTGCTGGAAACCCTTTGCGACCCAACGAACCTTGTGCCGCACGGGAATGCCCAGTTCGTTGCGCTTGAGGCGGCAGACGAACTTCCCGCGAAGGATTTTTCGGTTCGATGGGACGGCGGAGCGGGGAACCAGCTGGAAGACCTCCATTTCCTCCAGACTGCGGATCTCCGATTGGGCTCCTTCCATCCATGCGTTGGCGTTGGCGGAAGCAAGAGCTTCGCGCCATGTGGGAGCGTCAGGGTCTTCGACGTCGACGATGAATGCCGCTTCGTGCTCAGGGGGATCGGCGTCATCATTGTCGCCGGTTCCAGCCGTGGGTTCCGGGGCCCCTGTTTTGCGTGGCTCCAGACCGTCGCAGGTCTCCTGTCTGGTGGGAGCTGGGACGTGGGCGCGCGGCGATCTGCGGGGCGTCGGGTCAGTGGGCTGTGGCACATTCAGTGGGATTTCGGGAAGCGGCTCAGCGTCGGCGGTGTGTTCCGAGGGGTTTAGGGTAACCCCTGGATGGAGAGGGCGCGGTGATTCCTGAAGGTGCTCAATGAATCGGACGTGATGACTGTCAATGATGCGTCCGTTCTCTTTGTTCCAGCACCGGTATGCCTTCGAATTAGGCGTGTAACCGATCAGTGTGCATTCGACGGAACGTGCGGCGATCTTCGGATTCGAACCGGGGATCAGCGCATATACGCGGCATCCAATTTCGCGCAAATGCGAGAGCGTGGGCCTTCTTCCGAACCAGAGTTCGAAAGGTGTGCGCCCCTCCAGTGATCGCGAAGCAGTCAGTGTTGTTAGATAGGACGAAGTCATGATGAATTCGTCCCACATCTGCAGGGGAGCGCCACAGGCCAAGCGCATGGCGCGTGCCTTGTCCATCAGCGTCCGATGCAGACGTTCAACGCGACCGTTCTGTGCGGACGTGTGTGGAGCGGTGAACTGGTGTGTGACCCCCCGATCAGCACACCAGCGGGCCATGTCCGCAGAGCGGAGCTCTCCGTTGTCCGTCAGCACATAGTGAAGCTTATCACCGGTCTGCGTCTCGACAGCAACCAACCAGTCGCGAAATGCGGGGAAAGCGTCGGACTTCGCCTTGAGCAGGCGGGTCCAACTATAGCCGGAATAATCGTCAACGAAGTTCATTATGTATCTGAAACCTGAGCGTGACATGATTGAATGCGGCCCCGATAAGTCAACATAGACTCGCTCCATCCTTTTCGTCGCCCGCATTCCCTCCCGCTCCTTCGGTACGGGGCTGCGCGCCTGTTTACCACGGACACAATGGTCACATGCTTGCGGGGCAAGTGACATGTCAACGGGCATACCTGCGGCAGTTCCATTCCGGGCCATGTCTAGGACCGTGCGGTGGTTTGCATGACCCAATCGCCTGTGCCACGTCTCCAAGTCAGGGACGACGTGGAGGCTCGGTAGTGCAATCGTGGCGTCGGTGGCACTGGCAGAAGAGTCGGTGGTTTGGACGAGGGCGTCCGGGAGGGCGTAGAGGTTGGAAGGGCCGGGTGCACAGTCAGCAACGATCTCCCCATCCTTGCTGGTGAGCTGGCAACGGCCGGAACTGAAGACTGTGGTGTAGCCGAGATGGTTGAGTTGATGGATGGAGACGAGGCGGACGTTGGCGTCAGGAGCGAATAGTAC
The DNA here is from genome assembly GCA_021525025.1 of Lactarius hengduanensis. Taxonomy (NCBI): domain Eukaryota; kingdom Fungi; phylum Basidiomycota; class Agaricomycetes; order Russulales; family Russulaceae; genus Lactarius; species Lactarius hengduanensis. The sequence goes on along the minus strand of JAKELI010000096.1, from coordinate 40,883 downwards.
GTCGTGTAGCTGCAGCCGCACATTTGGTCCGGGTAGGAGAATGTCAATGGTGCCGACCCCCACGGCATACACTGAGGCGTTCCCCACACCCGAAATTTTGCGCGGTTCGCTGAGCTGTGTGATGGCGCCGAAGTCCGAACGAAGGCAGCTGATGTGACTCGAGGCGCCCGAGTCGAGGAAGAAAGGAATGGTGGATGGGTGGCTGAATAGTGCAGTGTCGTGTTCGACGGAGGCGATTAGCATTGTGTCGGTATCCAATAACGTATCTGCAGAGTTTGTGGGTGCCCAGTCAGGAAACTCCCCCTGATCGGGGGTGTCCGCAGTGGCCTCAGTGGCTTCAGCTATGGCGGCAGTGGTCTTGCCGTCAGGACGGTAGCGAATGCCCCCGATCCAGAGACTGCCGTCGTCATCAACTCGCAAGGCGGGGCTCGGGCCTGGCGTGGCCGGCGTGGGGCCCGCGTAGGGCGTTCCGTCACCTTGTGGCCTGGCGCGCTGGCGCCATGCATCCCGAGCGGCGCGTTGTCGCGAGATTGCCTCGAACATGGGTACGCCCTCCATCTTCCCACCCTGGGCCACGCAAAATTCGACGGTGTGACCGGCCCGTTTGCAGTTCGGGCAGAGAATGGTTCGGGGCGGCATGTGGGCAGGTAGAGCGAGCGATGAGGAGGGTTGGAAACCGCCGGAGTGAGAGAGCTCCGCGCTTCGCATCTCGAAGTGGTGGAGCATGCGGGCCTCGAGAAGTTCCACCGTGATCGAGCCGTCCACGAGGGCCGGCGTCAACCCGTCATGTACCGCCGGGTGCGAATTTTTTACGTTTAGTAGGAGGAATAGCAGGCCCAGCCGATGGATGTTGACGTGGCCGATACTCTCGATGCGGTAGATGAGGTCCCGGTACGTCGTCATGGCCGCTTCAAACTTCGCAGGATCGTCGGTGAACGAGATGTTCATGAGCCGCTGGATGAGCTGTAGTTGCGCCATGCCGCTGCGCTTCTCGTGACGCGCGCGCAGCGACCGAAATGCTTCAGCCGAGGTCGCGCAGGAGGCAATGTGTAGGACCTCGGCGGAGAACATGTGGGATTGCATGTAGCCAAGAATCATGCGATCGTTGCCATTCCAGTACCGATAATTGAGGGGCTCAGCGTACTCGTCGGGGCAGGACAGCAGCCCAAGTGGGTATTCGTCGAGTTGCGACATAGCCAGCGCGCGAAGGAGAAACCGAGACCATTCCAGCCAGTTCCCAGCGGACAGGGAGAGCTTAAGCTCAGAAGGCCATTGGGGTAGGCCCGCCAGCGTTTCGCGTCTAAGGATGCCTGCGGGTACTGTGGACACAGTCAATTGTTGGGTCGAACTTTTGAAGCCATGGGTAGCCAAGGATGATGTCGTCGCTGCCCAGGCTGGCAATGTAGAACGTTTGCGTCGCAGTGCGGTCCCCGAGTCGCGCTTTCAAGTTAATGTAGTCCGTGATTTTTCCGTCTTTGTTTGGCGTCCCGTCGACATTACGAAGTGTCCGAGGCGAGTGCAGTCGATGAGTTGGGAGATTTAATTGTGCGACCACGCGGGGGTTGATGAAGTTTTCGGTTGCGCCACTGTCGACAAGCGCGTTTTCTTCGGCCGTTCGAGAGTTTGTACTGAAACTAATTGATATTTGCAGGCTGTTTCGGTGGTATCGGTACATTGTCTCTACATTGAAAGCTCGGACCCAGGCCGCCGGGTTCGAGCTATCTAAAAACCCTCGTGAGTTCCGCCGAAGAGTTCCTCGAGGATTTGTTCCTTCTCGTCGTCCTTCATGGCGTGTATCTTGGTCAGGAGGCTATCTGTGGTTTCTGCGCTCGTGGTGGGTGTTGGAGTTGGTTCGACGTGCGTGGTCCGTGCTGATGACGTGTTTCCTCGTTCGTAGGGCTTGGTCTGGTAACTCTGGGGGCGATTCGTGGCGTATACGGTGCAATCGCGGGACATGTGGCCTTTCTGGCGGCAGCGGAAGCATCGGCCTTCCGCCGCGAGCTTCGTTTGCTCCACGTCGGTCAGTTTGGCGAGGGGCTGGGTCTGAGCGACATCGACATCCATCGCGTCAGGATCGCGCGCAGGGGCAGCGGGAGCGTGACTGGTGCGTCGTCGCTGGTCGTTTCCACTGGGCATCAGTATCTGACGCCAATCGTTCTTGGTTTTCCCGGCAACCCTTTTTTCTCCGCTGCTGAGTCCTACGCGTGCACGCAGCATTGCGTACTTGCGCTGCTCTGTTTGCGCTGCGGTGACCCACTGGTCAAATGTCTCGGGGGTCGTATCGCGTCGTAGGATGGCCGATGGCAGGCCGCGAGGGAGGCCTCCCGAGTAGAGGTCCACAGTGGCCGCGGCGTCGAGGGCGTAGCCCACCTTGGCCGCGAGATTTCGGAAGACCGCGGTGTACGTGTCGAGCTCGGAGCCCTTCATTTGATGGGTTTTGAGCGCCTGGTAGGCATCTTGTTTTTCTGTGGCATTGGTGAACGCTGATTTGAATGCGGCTGTGAAGTCGTTCCACAGCGACTCGGTGTTTTTCGGGATCGCGGCCGTCGTCGCGCTTCCCGCTACCTTGGCGCGGATGTCTGCGAGTTGGCCGTCGACCCAGTCATCCACGTTCGGTCCGCGGATGAATGAGAGCGCAAGGAATACGCGCTGGTAAGGGGATTTCATTATTTCGGCATCCTCGTTCATGCCGCGGTAGAGGTCGAATTCGCGTACGAAAGTTTTGGACTTGTCTCGAGTGCCGTCAAAGACACGCGGTGCGTTTCCGCTGAGTTTCCCCCCCGAGGAGGGCGTCGATCCAGTTCCTGAGGCCATGTTAGGGGCTGTTGATGTGATGGCGGGTGTGATGGTAGGTGCGATGGGGGCTGATATTAGTACGATAGGTGTGGAGCCGCTGGCGATTGCGGTTGCGATCTGTGGCAGGATAACGGGGGCTGGTGCGTTGGCTGCGAGGGGCAAGGGTCCTTGTAGCGATGCGATGGGCGGGAGCGCTGCGGTGAGTACGTCTACTTCGGTTGCGAATTCTGGGACGTCGACTAATATTTCCTCGGGTGGTACTGCAGGTGGGAGTTCGGCCGCTTCGGCGTCGTTTTCGGGGTGCTGTGGGTCATCGAGGTTCCAGTAGCCGAGGCCGATCGTGTTTTCGCGGGCGATGAAGTGGTCCTGTCGGGTGTAGTAGTATGGGGCGTCCTTCCTAAGGAAGTACCAGGCGTTGTTGATGAGTTCGACGGGGTAGGTTTTTCCTTGGTAGACGAGGAAGTAGCCTTCAGTAGGTTCGTCTTCAGGATCGTCCCAGAAGGCGATTCCGAGTACGTGCGAAGGTAAGTCGTCCTCTTGTCTCCTCTGGACTCTGGTCCAACTATCTCCTTCCTCGAGTTCGATACGGAGGCTCGCCACGGTGTCTGCGGTTTGTGTTAGCTTAGTCTTATGTCACGCCTCTGTGGGGGCGTGTCTCGGGGATCTGTAACTAGTCCCTGCCTAGGGCAGACGGCACTAGAGTCGGCCTGGTACCAAATACAACAGTGCCTAAGTTCTGGGGGGTCTTCTGAGAGGAAGAGGGGGGGGGGGTGCAAGACTGGGGAATTACACAGTAGATTGACGAAGACTAAGCTAAGGGAGTACAGGGAAGTACAGGGGGTATAAGTAGTGCTATCCTACAGGGCTGCCTAAGGCAACTGAGCTGGCAGGGCCTATACTACAGGGCAATCAGATCATGGTTGCTGGGGCAGCCAGATGAGATTAGATCGCGATCGGATCGCGATAAGATCGAGACAAGATAAGGGATTAAGAGGGGAAAGGGAGAAAAGGGGAAAAAGATGGAATATCATGACAGATGACAGGGCGACAACAACCGACAACGACAGCAAGACGGCACTGCCGACAACAACAATGGGCGACCGCGATGACGGCTCGCCGGATGGCAGGCCTAGTGGCCTTTAACGAGTAGTTTACCATAGATACATTGTACTTGATATGAAATAGATTTCTGTAGTACCAACTCAAACAAACCTGACCAAGTACTGCCAGTACCATGATACTCGCGAGTACTCGCGCTCGGAAAAAGGGATACTTGTACTCGCGGGCGTGTTCAGGCACGAGTACTCATCACAAACGAGTCACACTCGCGAGTACACTCGTTTGACGAGAACTCGTTGACATCTCTACCTCTGGTGGCCTGCTCTATATCCATTGGCCTCCATTTGCCTCCCTTGCTCGACTCTACCTGCTTAACATTCACCTCGCCTCGTTATCGCCTCATCGTCCAAGCTGCTGACCTTGGATGCTCACCAGTTTCCGCCCTCACTCACCTTGCCCTACCAGTTCGCCGTGCCCCAGCCATAGCCAGAAAAATCAGCCTAGCCACCGCCGCCCAAGAAGATTAGCTACCATTTCCAAAGAAGCCCTAGCCGCCAACCAGAAGAAGAAGCCCTAGCCGCCACCATCCAGAAGAATAACATTAGCTCCCGCCGCCCTTACTGTCCGAGCCACTGCCCTTGGATTGCCTTTCGCGTTGTCCAAGCCACTGACCTTGGACTCTCTCCCCCTTTTCTCGCCTTTGCCATCCGAGCCGCTGACCTCAGATTGTCGCTCGCCTTGCCCAGACCTTAGATCTTAGACTCTTGCCCTTGCCCCTCCCGCTGCCTTCAACATCTTGCTTCCTTTGCCTCTCCATCTCTCCCATTCACATTCCAATTCCCTCCCATTTTCCATCTCTGAACTCTCGCCCTTGCCCCTTCTGTTACCCTTGATCCCCGCATCCCATCTTCTCTCGTCCGCCCTACTGCTCCACTCTACTTCATCCCGATCACGCCCCACTTTTCGTCCTCCCTTGTACCACACGCCGCCAGAATGTACTACGAATACAGCGACCCGTGCACCGGCCATGTGACAATGCCATCACCCAGCTTGGAGTATGTGCCATACTACTCAGGTGGCTGAGGCACTATCGAAACCTTTCTACAAGAATTTGAATCGCTTGTGGATCGCTGCATGCTCACTGACCCACAGCGAGTTGAAATCATAGCCCACTACATGGCGCCCTCTATATGCAAGGTCTTGAGATCTGTTGATGGATTCTGTTCGCGCGACTGGCCCCTCTATCGACAATTCCTAGCCAATGTCTTTGGCACACCGCGTCACCTGGTTGTGAGGGAGAAGCTACTCAATTTCGTTCAAGATTCTTCCAGGAAGTGGATGTCCTGCGAAGATGACGTGCTGCAGTACTACAAGTGATTCTTGAGCTTTGCCACACCCATCGCCCACATGTGCCACCTGTTGGAAATGCAACGCGATGCTGCGTTCTGGTGCAGTTTTCACCCCACAGATCACCGTATGCTTCAACCGGCTCTCCTCACGAAGTATCCTTACCACCCCTACGATGGTCCCTTCCCCTTTGACGATGTTCTCTCATGCACCCGCACCGCCTTTGCGTATTATGACCCCTTCCTGTCCTGGCCCCAAGAAGAACTGTTCAAGCCTCGGAGTGTAAGACGCAAGCAGTCAGTCTCTGAGCACATCCCTCCAGTCACCTTTGGTTTCCAAGTAGTAGAGTGCAATGCCACCCCGGAGAATGAGACAACGACTGACCCCAACAAACAGCCTACATCTTAGTGTTGGGGAAGTTCAGTTCAGTTCAGTTTGAGCTGATTTAGGCCAAACTGGAAACTGAACCATTCAGTTTCCTCACCATTTTCTGAAACCAAAACCAAAACCGACCCAGACCATTTATATCAGTTTGGTCTGGTTCAAACTCGGTTCCAAACTGTTTGGAGCCATGTGCAGTCCGGTTCAGTTTAGACTGGGTTTAGACCCGGTCTCAGACCATTTACACACAAAGAAAAGCACAATAATTCAGAGAATATATTCAGAAGCTATACATCAGATACAGCAATGGGTATGAAGTAAAGTAAATGGTATATCTAGAGGGTTAAAGTACAAGAAAGTGCGTGTCCAAGATTGTGTGACCACCAATAACAGTTACACACTTAGCAAGTCTTTTAGTTCGCGTGTCGGGCAATTCAACTGACAATCACTCATAAACAAAAATTGGGACTTGGATGTAACTTTCCATTCATCCAGTACATGTATGGACATAAAGACAGAACGAAAGAAAAGATTTGCGTATATAAAAGTCCTAGCCATGACCTACACCTTCGGGTTCCCACCAGTTTCAACTCCCTCAACTGAAGAACACTCCAGCTCCTTAACAAGTGCGGCAGCCTCAAGGTGAGCAGAGATAACGCCAGCCTTATACCCACCCTTAAGTAGTTGTATGGCCTTGAACATTGTCGGTGAGCCGATTTCGGAAATCAGTTCCAATATGTCACATGCTGGAAAATTGGCGCTCTGAGGCCGTCGAGGACCCACAGATGGCGAGATAATCTCGAGCCATCTTTACAAGGGTGGGATACACAACAGTGTGGTCCTTCCACCAATTTATGACGTCGGTATTGGTCAGGCTACGAAATGGTTCGAGTGGCGCTTGCAGATACGTGTTGAGTTCATGGTGAGGATCCGATTCATCATCATCTTGGGCATGGCAGCTTGCGATCGCTGACTCCATCCATGCAGAACCATACATCATGTCAGAGCGTTCAGCGGGTTGAGGTGGGATAGGCTTATCAGTGGTGTGGGCGGTGCCCGCAACAGTAGTGTGGTATCAGTCGAACCTACAGTAATAAGTACGTGGGGTGGGTATGTACACAAAGAGATGCACCATTCTTTCGAGACTCCGTGATCCAACATCGAGGTATTCTTGCTCCCAATGCTTCTGAAAATATGCTAGCTTGATGTGAGGGTCGAGAACTAAGCAGATGAAGTACATGTTGCTGTCACCAAGAGTCCGGTACCATTTGCATAGGTTGTCGAGGCCAGCATAGAGTGCAGCGGCAATGGACACATAAGCTGGTTTCGCAGCCATCACTTCCCACTTCTGTTGCATGAACTCAATGACAGGGAAGGCGCAGTACACAGTAGGCCAGGATGTGTGTGAAAATGTCTGGCAAGCCAATGCTAGCTCTATGGGGGCGTCACGAATGAGCTCCAACATGTGCCACTTGCCCTTGCTAAGCCTGAACATAGTATACATCTTCAGGGGTTTGAGGTTGGGGACCCTGTCATCTTCGTCGGCAAGAAGTGTGAACTTGGTGCACGCTGAATGGACTTCGAGGAGATGGGTTATGAGATCGTAGAGAGAAGCCCAGCGTGTACAAGCCCACTTGACAAGCTGGAGTTCTGGGAGGCCATCATCTCTGCAGAGTTTGCCAAAGTATGCGTGAGGCTGCGGTGAAGAACGGACTTGGTTAATGAAGCCCAACACCTTGCCAATGAGATCAGCAGGGTCGAAATCCTCGGCTTCAATGAGATCGTCTGCCTCGTCGATGGCTGCAGTGAGCTCCTCATCTATGTTGTCTGCATTGTTGTCAGCTGCAGAGAGTGTTGCTTTGGTGGCCGCCATTGATATTGGACCAAGTTTGGTGATAAAGGCATGCAATGCGCAATTGATAGTGTGCTCCATGCAACGCCCACGCCGCTCCTTGGCGTTCCACTGCTGGCCAGTGGGATCAACCTGCATTCCTACAACATGCATGGCCTTGTCGCATACTGTTGAACCATCTGCTGTACCCCAACCGAGTTTGGCAGGATCGAGTAAGCAATACTCTTTGAGAATCTCGATGATGAGAGCGCCAGTGTTGGCACCAGAGTGGTTGCCAGCGATTTCATGGAACGCGAGGTCTGTCTCATTGAGTTTGTAAGTGTCGTTGATCCAATGTGCCATGACTGTGAGGTAGGGATCGAAGGTGTGTGAGGTGCTGGCATCAAATGTGAATGAGACTGCGCTATCGAGGGCCTTGAACTTCTCAGCAAGAAGGCCCTTGACGCGAAGGGATTTGGTGTAGATTTCATCAGTCACAGTGGTGTGACTAGGGATATCGCGCAGGACCATGGTGGGGCATAGGAACTTCAGGAGTGCCTTGAAGGGCTCCTTCTTGACAACAGAGAACGGCTGATCCAAATGTAAACACCAATGTAATGATGGTCAACATAAATCACGCACCTGATCATCAAGAACAATCCACTTGCAAACATGAGATAGTAGTCCTTCGCGACTCCAAGTTGGTATCAGAGGAGGTGTGTGTAAAAATGAGCTAATATCACTCTGCATGTTACTACCAGAGTCACCCCGTTTGATAGTAGGGCTCTTCACAACAGCTGGAACATTGCGTTTCTTGCACATCTGACGGTAATGCTGATAGTGGGTGCTGCCCTCTCGGCTGATGTGTGTGCGGAGAGTTGATGTCGCACAGGAACCCTGGTAGAACTCAATGCCGTCAGCCACATTCTTCTTGTTCTTCCTATACATAATAGTAAGATATGCATGGCCCAGTGGAGATTTTGAAAAGAGTGAAGTACTTATGCGCAGACATCGCACCACCAACCACTCAGCAATACTCCACCCTTAGTGCACGTCCCCTCACTGTACACAAGGTCAAGATCTGCACGATGCTTCTTGGTTCTCTTTGAGCTTGAGTGGACATCATCTCCAATGTCTAAGTGAGAACACTTCTTAGTGACTGCATGAGCCTTCTTGGAAGGTTTGGCCATAGTGTCGAGTGTCATCTTAGTCTGGCCATGGAGTACTTGAACACATGCTGATGGAACCCCAGTTGATGAGGCTATGGACAGGGATGGGGCAGGAGAGGATGGATATGGGGTGGGAGCAGCCAACGACTCAGCCATAACAATCGGATCATCATCTTCATCGGCATCTTGCCAGTCACTAGCGGAAGCAGACATAATGTGATGGGGGAAAGGCAACAGGGAAACAAATGCTGACACGCTCGGTATATTCGAGTGTTGCCAGGAAAGTTCAAGTGGAGTTTGAAAAAAAAAATTAAGTACACACCTACTGGAGTTTCAGTTTGAACTGAGTTTGAAATGGTTTGGGGCATTTGCCTAATCAGGGAACCAGAAACCAAGCCATTCAGTTCCTGTGGGAATTTCCCAAACCCAGACTGATTAAAATGGTTTGGGTTCAGTTCAAACCTGGTTTGGGTTGGTCTCAGACCAAACTTCCCCAACACTACTACATCTTCACCAGACCTTCATCCCTCCGACTTCTCGTCCTCGTTCTCGACTTCGGAGTTTCAGATCACGCCTGCGCATTCAGAGGTGATCGACCAGCCCAAGTTTGAGCCTGCCACTACCCCTTCAGTCCTCCTGTCGATGTTGCCCCTTTCTACTCCCCCTTCCATGTCGCTTGAACCCTCAGCCACTAGCGATGACTCCAAACTCACGTTCGCGCCCTCGTTTTCATCTTCCATCTCGACTACAGAGCCTTCCCCCATGCAACTGGCAACAAATGTTCAGCCCGAGACCGAGCCTGCGTCCACCCAATCTCCCATTCCGTCTTTGCCATTTGATCTAGAGTCTGCACATTCAGCTATAAACTCTCAGCCTGAGCACGAGCACGCGTCGTTGTCTTTGATCACCCCAACTTCCCCTTCTCTGCCATCGACCCCCTCGTTTACTTCCCTCAGTGCTGGAGACATCCCCGAGATTGCGCTCGCGTCCCCTACTGATTCCCCTGCAAATCTAGCCCCTTTGCCCTCAGTGTTCCCACCCTCCCTGCGTCTAGCGAATTACCACCGGCAACGCTATCTCCATCTTGCATGCTGGGTGACCTCAAGCTTGAGTCTACCCCTGCACCTACTATTGTCAACTCGGACACTGTCCTGCTGAGTTCTCCAGAGCGCCCCCCTTTGCTGATTGATTCTGCTGATCTTACGCCACCTGGGCTGCTCAGGCTCTCTCCAAAAGATCCACTAGACGTGCCCATTTCACCCCATTCACTGCCACTGCAACGATCGCTCAGAGTCACGTCAATCAGCTCGAAATCCTTCTCTCTCGAAGCCACACCATCCCTCGCCTCATCAGCGATTCCTGTCGTTCCACAATCACAAGAACTCTCAATGGTCCATGAAGTCTCTTTAGCGGTTGCGCCTCGCCTCACATCATTCTCACACCCACTGCCGCTGTCCCGCTCTGGCCTAGCTCATTTTGACCTTGTGTTCACCCTTGCCACGGCTGCCTTGCTCTCAGATCTCATTAAGACCCTTTTCGCCCACACACATGAGTTTTGGAGCAAGTGAGAAATCCTTGCCAGCAGTAGGAGTGATGCCAAGCCGCGCAACTCGGATGTTTTTGCATATCGGTTCCAGCTTGAGCAGTACACGCCCCGCCCCCCAAGCTTCATTTTTGACCCTGGAGGATTAGCTTTGGCTCTAGACCTGACACACGAGGACATTTTCAGACAATATCCAAGAACACGAGGCGCCTTCCCCACTGCGAGCTCAATCACCATAACTACCCCCTTTTGCATTTGTCACCCAGTCAGAAGCCTTGCTCTTGTCTTCCGCTCTGCCCCCACATCTTCTGTATTCGACAATCCTGTCACCAACATGCCTCCTCCCCTGCACCCCTTACATCACTCATCTACACCCCATCTCGCTTCAAGCCTTCCCATTCATCGCTTACCATTGTACTACCCTCCTTGTGGCCTTCCTTGTTCCCATTAGCCGAAGAACCAGTGTTTTGCTACACACCATTTCTGGACCCTCAACTGCTCCACCACATTGACATTTATTGTTCTCCCCATCACTTCCTCCTCCTTCTCTTAACTTCCCTCCTCTCCTTTGTCACCCTCGGCCTCGTGACACTAGCCTTTAGACTTCTCTCTTCACCCTCTTCCCTCTCAGTCCAGCCCTCTTCAATGCATACAGCACACGCAGACGCTCGCCAATGCAAGTCGAAGACACGCGGCGCTCTTATCACTATGCACAACACCCTCGTCCCAACCCTCATTCAAGCCTCCAAATTCACCATTTTCAGCGTTGAAACCCCTGCAAAACTCGCTAGAAGAAGCTTGACCAGGGACCGTCAAGATTTTGACCCCCTGGGAGATGTAAGGATAGCTTGGGCACTGGCCCTGAAATCGCATGTTTTCAGATGTTTCAGTCTCAGTCCGGTGTCACATGGCTCAGTTGCCATTCTGGTCTCGTGTTCTCATGGCATCACCCTTACTATTGTTCCCCATCGACAGCATTCCCTTCCTCCTCCTTCCTCATACACACACACACACACACTCTCTCTCTCTCTCTCTCTCTCTCTCTCTCTCTCTCTCTCTCTCTCTCTCTCTCTCTCTCTCTCCTCCCCCTTGCTCGCCCTCCTCTCATCGCCATGGACTGCCATCAACACCCCCTTCACAAGACGCTTCCCAGCCCCCATACACAGGCCGTGCATCCTCACGCCTCGTGCTGTCCTTGTCCCTCAAACACCCTGTCTCAGTCGTGCGGCCCATCTCCCTTTGAAGATGTCAAGCTTGCTACGCCCGTTCTCACTGCCTCGCCCCCTTTTGTTCCTCTTATCTTGTTGTCTCCTTGGCTCCTTTGTATTGTCTTGCCCATTCGTACCTTACCGTTTGTTTGACTCAATCATCTCCTTGTTTTGTCTTTCGGCTTCCTATGCCACCTCTTCCTATCCTTCTTACCTTACCCCTTCACCCCTACTTACTTGCCTGGGGTAGCTACTGATTCCTTGTATTTAAACCATTGTGTTCCTTGCTGAATAGACAGCGCCTGGTCACCTCTGATTCCCCCTCTATCTCGCTGCGTGATCATCCTGGAAGTTAGGCCCTACTGTGGGCACTCGAAGGACATCATGTCGCGTCTCATCGTCATCTCATCTCGTCTCGTGCCTTGGACGGCATCATCCTCTCTTGCTTCTCGTTTTCCTTCTTGTTCCCACCTTTGCCCGTTCGCGATCGCACCGGCTCTCACTGTTGCGAACGCTCTGGAGTCAGCCTTCCTCTCCCCTCTCTGTAACCCCTGCGGGATCCCCTCCACCTTCGGACTCACATGGACTTGGCTCCGTACAACATGACTTTGAGACATCCTGTGATCGTTAGGCCATGTTAGTGCCCTAGACCCGCTGCTAGGAAGAGCGCCTGGTGGAGTGTTACAATGGTGATGAAGTCCCTGTTTTTCACCATGATGGCAGGTGGATCCTCAGTAGACAAGCTCAGATAGATGACAACAAGCCCAATTGTGGAGTACTGATGGACCTAGAGAACATATTTCAACTCTGACTGAGCGGATGAGGACAATGATGCCATCAACATAAATGTATACCCTCTTGGGTTCCTATGCACCACAGGCAATGTACAGGTGTTAGGCATCCTGTACCCTGCAATCACAGAGATCAACAAAGGAATTTATTATTAAAGTTAAATTATGTGACTTTTTGTTTTATTTTGTTCCTAAAATTAGTAACAAATAACTACTATAAGAAAATATTATAAATTAAATGATTTTAAAAAAAATTAAATGAATTATAATTTTAAGTTATTTGTTTATTTATTTATTTATATAATTGCATTGTTTTTTTCTATTTAATATTTTTGTTTTGTTTATTTCATTGAAATTATGGATGGTAAAATTGTTATAAAGTTAAAGGTTTGAGTCATAATATTGAACTAACTAAAAAAGTTTTTGATTTTTGATTTTTAAGTTTTAAGTTTTAAGTTTTATTTATTTATTTTTTAATTGTTCAATTTTTATATTTATTAAATTTTCTAAAAAATAATTAAATTGTTTTTGTTTTTAATAAACTATATTTGATTATTTATTAATCTCTAAATAATATTCATTAATTGACCCAAACCAGACCAGTGACTCCAACTTGCATGTCCCCTCCTCTAACACTCCTCTCCCATCAAGCCAGTTTCCTAGTGTTTTAAAGTCCAGTCTGGTCTGGTTTTTTTTACCTAATTTGGGTAAGACCAGGACTGCAACCAGTCCACAATTTCTCGGCCCAACTAAAAAAACAGGACTGGACCTTGTAAGACCAGTCTATGTTGGTTGGGTTGCAGTCTGTGGACTGGTCTTAACCAGTCTCTTCAGCAACTGGTCTACAACCAGTCTTCAACCAGTCTACAGCCAGTCTACAACCAGTCTACCAGCAGTCTATAACAAGAATGATCTTGTGTGTTTCTTCTAAATAGCTACAAGTAATTACATTCAAGTTCTCTATCAAATACTATCTATCTCAACTGTGTCATAGCACCACAGCACCATGGTGCTGTCTTAGCATGACGGTGCTGTGTCGGAGTCACAGTGCCAGAAATCAAGAAGACCAATGGGGAGAACCATTGAAGGCCTTTATTGCTGTTACTAAATTTGACAGCAGAGGGTACCTTTAGGAAAGCAAGCTTAGTCACTACTGATTTAGCAACATGGAAGCACCTTCTTAGAGCCATGGTTTTACATCATAATTGCTCTCACTAGAGATCAATTTCCAAGTCAAGAAGAGTAAGCCCTCCCCATGCCATTCTGAGTCTGCTTGACTGGTTGTGCCATCTTGGTATTCAAAGGCATGCTACTGTCTTCTGTGTGCTCAGCCAGGCTTGCAATTTGAGAGGACAGGGCATGTTCTGGCGCTCAAACCAAGGTTCATGTACAGCAGTTCAAATGCTTCTCCGAGTGAGACGAGACAAGCCTTCCCACATGTATGTTGTGCACATGATTGTATGATTGTCGACTCATTGATTGTTGAACTTTTTTGTTGAGCAATTGCCCTCAGTTGCCTCACTTGTGTCTAAATCTTGTTTTGCTCAATGCCCCTCTCAAGCAATCCTTGCTGCTTAGTGCAGTTGATTGCATTGATTGGAACATTTGTGCACTTCTGTGACTCATCACAATCTGCTATTTTATCTTTCACCCCCTGCTTAAACTCTTCTCCTGGTCTTGTTTTTTGCTGTTCTTGGACATACAAAACTTCAGTAGCGTCACCTACACTTCCCACACAATGTGAGCTCTTCTGACATCTACTCTAGGCCTTGGCCAGAATCTCATTTAATTGCACCTTTAAAGCCTATACCCTGCCTATACCTCAACCTCTCATCATGGTTACTTGCGCACACTGTGAACAGGACTTCCTCAAACAGGACTCATACAAGAGGCACATGGCAGCTATCACAAGGCTATCATTTCGTAGTACATTGCTATTCTCATGCATTTGGCTAAGCTCATCAAAAGTAGAAGGAAATGAGACCTATGAGAGGCAAGAAGACCAGTTCTTTCACTGCAAGCACTGTGACTTCAAGAGTGACAACACTGAAGTGATGCATAACCACTTGAAGCTACATCAAAGGAATGATAAATCAGGTGATAGGTATGTACTAGACTGTCAATAAATAAAATGACTAACTAAAGGGCTTTTTTGATGCCTCCACTTCTAAGTCCTCTAGGCCTGCACCATACCCCAATCTATCACCCTCTCTTCTATCCCATGGCTTGGGTCCAATAAGGTCTCATTCACCTAGTTCTATTCAGTCCACTAGTCAGGGGTGGAAAAACTTCTCAAATTCCAGAGCTTCCTCAATTGAGATGCCTCCAGTTACTCCAGATATCCCAGAGAATGATAGTGTTATGCATGATCAGTCTGATGAGCTTGTCTCATGTATGTACTAATGACCATCTCATTGATATCACAAAAGAGCTAACAATTATTTAATTTTTCAGTTCTTCAAAGCAGTCCACTTCTTAGCAGTTGTGGTCTAATCTACCATTCAGACCTTCAAATCCTCATCTGCTTGAGTTGCCAGCAAGCATATGTGCCAGAACATATTATTGGTCATTAAAAAGATCAACATAAGATCAAGATAAAAAAGGAAGATTTGAACACCATCCTCAACACCTTCCTTGTCTGCCCAGACACCAATGTCCCCACTCCACCACTCTCACAGGCTCCTATTGAAGGGATCAAAGTTTCAAAGGATGCCTCTCAATGTGTAGAGTGTAGCTATATTTGCTTGAAAGAGTCTTCTATAAGGACTCACTGGTCAAAAAACCACAAGTCTCAAATGGCATTTATCAGTAAAAAAACATTGCTCCTCCACAGTGGAGGCTCAAACTATCTTCACCTCATCAAGTGGTTATAGGTGCTACTTCCAGGTGGACTCTAGTCTTAGAGGGGCTGTGTTGGACAGTCAATTCACACTGTTTTTGAAACAGTATGGTAGTCAAACAGACCCACTTCCTTTTATTGCCCCTCCTACTAGAGATTATGACCTTACAATCCTGGTCAAGGAGCTGGGATGGTACAAATATATTCAAGAGTACTGTGAGGATGAAGAGAAGAGGGCTTAGCTAATGAAAATGGTTGCATTACCTCAAGCACAGGATAGGCCTCTATCTTGGTTGTCACAAGTTGTAGAGGGGTATTTGAAGCAAATTCAAACTGAAGAGTCTAATATGACAAGATATACCTTATGCAGCCTGAAGAATTATCCTATGTAAGTATCAATAGATATATTCAATTGACATCATACTTATTTTATTTATAGAGTCACAGGAGATTCATTCAAAATTTATCAAGAGCAACAGTCCTTCAATAGGGCCAGACTACAACTTACCAAGTTTATTGCAATATGTCTGCACCAGGTTGTTACATTCCTTCCAGACGTACTACCTGACTTGGGTTACGTATGCCTGTTTGCTGCTGCAACCATGTCACAAGTCTTCAATATCCCGTAGGCAACGGCTAGGGCAATACACAACATGTAGCCAATATAGGCAAGGCAGAGAACAAGAAGGAGGCAGTCAAGAATGGCAGATAGAGGGAGAAGGGTACAGTGAAGGGACAGCTCTCCAAGGTCGCACTGTAAGGGGGTACTGTGGAGGGGCGGGTCTCCAAAGTCACACAGTAGAGCAAAGAGGGGATCAAGTGTATAACAACGCCCACTGGATAGCTAGTACTACTAGCCCGGCTCCGACAAAGGGGAAGGTATTACACAAGATATCAAAGCTACCACTACAAGGTGTGGGTAGCTCTCTACTTATACACAAGAAGGGGAGCTTTGAAGCAAAGCCCATGAATCCAAATCCTAATACACAGCCGCAAATCCTAATATGAGTCACCAATGGCATAAGGCTCTTGACCAGCCATCAGTCAGCAGTCCATACATCAGTCATCGGTCATCAGTCATATGAGTCACAAGTCGCACCACACAACATCCGAGTCTAGGCCAGTCCGGGCACAAGCTCATCCAGGCTCCTCTGGACAAACACGAGGCAGGTCACATGCCAGGGTCACATGACAGCCATTCTTCAGGACCTATTCCCAAGGCTCCTGGTAGTGGTTCTGTGGGGAGGGAGATTGGTTGCTCACTGTGCGTCTCATGTATGTGGAATCCTCTGGGGCCTCTATTGCTGCCCATACTCTGTCCTGTACACATGGTTCTTCTTTGGCTTGCCAGTCCCACCATGGGTCTTCTGGTGTGTTGGCTGACTCCATGAAGGGGATATTGGCTGTTAGTGTGTAGTCACGTGGTGAATCCAGGGCGGGTGAGGGTAAAACTGTGACAAGGTGGAGGACCCCTCTTATCCTTATCACTTGCCACTGCAAGATGAAGACAAGGAAATTGCTGCTAGCCATGCTGCAAGGCCAGGTGGCACCTGTTGCTGAGGGGTGGGGCCCAAGGGTGTGGCAGGTGAAGGGTGGGGTGAGGAGCAGTCGACAGTTGCAGTTGAGGTATCAACTGACCCATATCCCCACAGAACTGCTCCAATAAATTTTGGTATTCTTCACACTGCCAGGTCACACACACTGCACATTTCTATCTCCATCATCCAGTACCATATATCCGATCTTTGTCTAGCCAGAGTGGTGTCCTCATGCAATTCTATACCTACAACTTGAACACTTGCTGGTATGGCTGGGGTCTTGAGGGATCTGATTGCAAACCCATTAGCATCGCCAGAGATTTGATATTTGTTTGGATTGCATGATCACATGAACATCCAACGTTCAAGGTCCATGATTTGCACTACTCACCATCAATCCTCACACTTTCCCCCTCTCCCTTCGTACACTCAATCATTCAGTCAATTAGTTGCTCTCTGGCCTGGAACTCAAGTTGACTGAGAGCCACATTGTGGGGCCTGCGAAGGAACTCCAGGGTGTCATGAAGGTGATCAGGAAAATGACCACCAAGTGAGACCACAAGGTAAGTGGCCTTGTACAACTGAGACCTATGCCCATGCTAACATTCCCTCTCTAGTGTTGGGGAAGTTTGGTTCCAAACTGATTCAAACTCAGTTTGAACCAAACCCAAACTGGAAGTTTGGGGTTTGGGATTTTCTGAAAAAGCTAAATGGTTTGGTTTTCAGTTTGGGGGTCCCAAACTGAGTTCAAATTGTTTCAAACTGATTACATAATAAGTGCCCAATAAGTGTTTAATAATCATAATTAAATGGTTTGGTTTGGGGGTTGAACTCAGTTTAGTTCAAAATTAGTTCAAAATCAGTCCAAAACTGGTCCAAACCAAGTCTTAAATGGTTTGAGTTTGGTTTAAACTGAACCAAACTGATTTGCAAGCATTTTGACACATTATAACGGGTGCTTAACGGGTGCTTATTTAATTGGTTTGAAACAGTTTGAGATGGTTTGGAGCAGTTTGAATCAGTTTGGTTCAGTTTGGGTTCAGTTTGGCCAAAATGGAATCAGTTTGGTTTCAGTTTGACAAAAATGGCCTCAAACCAAACCAAACCAAACTTCCCCAACACTATCCCTCTCTCCCCTCGCTCATTATCTCTTTCACCTTCACTCACTCTCACCTCTTGTTGCCATGGACCACCACTGGCACCATTCCCTCCACAAACAGCCCTTGGCCACTCATAAGCAGGCCTCGTGTCTCTGCACCTTGTGTTGTCTTTGTCCATCAACACCGTGACCCCGGTTCCATCACATCACCAATCTCACCTGTTCCCTTTGAAGATGTCAAGATCGCAGCTCCACCTGCTCTTGCTGCCATGAGCCCCCTTCAAGACACTGTTAGAACCTGCATGTAACGTCTACCACGGACCTTAGCCTGACTTAGGCTTCTCGCAGGGTGGTGATCCGAAGTGGATAGTAGTTCCTGTTAGCTGGGGTAGTGTGATGATGAGCGGGATGAGGGAATAGACGGTCCTCAGCTCTGGCCTTGTACCCGTGGAGGTCGTCGCCTTGTTGTAGTCCGATAGGAGGGACAGTAGTGATCTTTAAGTCGTCCCAAGTGGTGTGGTCGACGACATAGAAGGAAGTATAGTGGCGTGCAACTCGTTCATTGTGATAAAGGAACACTCGGTGGTATGTAGCGTCTAAAGGGTAGTCCACTGCCTAAGGGGGACTCGGGATAAGTCACGGGGATCCTTGGTCTAAGGGGATATGCCGGACGACTCACTTAAAGGGAATGGATCCCTCTAGCTCAGATGCAAATAGAAGTGGTGGTATTGGAAGAAGACCAAGATACCGTTCTTGGTCTTCGCTCGGAACTACTTATACAAATATGTGTGGGCTTTCAAGCGCCGCTCCAAGTACTACTGACCAATAGTGTAAGTAGAGCAAACCCCAGTACAGCTATCCTAGTAGTGAGTCATGATCCGAGCCGTATCGTACACAATCACATGTGCCGGAGCTTACCCGGCTGACTGATTAACTAAGTCCATGACAATATACTGCTGACACGGTGTCATACCCTTGTACGTCAGTGTCCACTTCCGGGCCAAAGCACTCCATTAGTCCGAACCGTAACACTGCACATGACTGTGCGCTGTCTTTGGAAGAGGAAGGGGATTTGTATTGTTGTGCATCATTGTGTCTCCTTTCTGTGTTCAAATCCTTGTATGCCCTCTCTCTTCCTTTCAATTAGATGTTAGGTATTGCCTCCCTTGTGTTTGTGCGATGCCGTGAGAACACAAGACGGAAATGGTATCTGGCCACACAATGCCAGACCATGACCAAAACGACCAAAAACATGCAATTTCAGGCCCAGAGCCCGAGGCATCCTTACACCATGCAATTTGAAGTGTGCCCCTGCCCAGGTCCATGGACCCTTCTTGAATTGAGAGTCCTGGGACATCTGGACTCAGGATTGGAAGAAGCATCACATCATTTCCATCCGGAGTTGCTGCAGCAATTGAGCCCTTGTCGGGGGGTGGATGGTGCAGTGGCTTTTGCCCTTCCCCCCCCCACCCTGCTCACACTGTGGGCATTGTCCAATGTTAAGCAGATTTTTATGTTAAATTTATGAGAAGGATGTTCCAAAAATGTCTAAAATGTTGCCATGTAAAACATTGTAAACTTATTTACAATGTACTCTATGATGAAGAAAGAGTTATGCCATCAGATACATTGGGATTATATTTACAATATGATTGCCTATATAATTTCAATGTGATTCGCAAATTCATTGTCAATGAATTTGTGTCATTTATCCCGATGACATAGCAGTACATATTCCCAATATAATCCCCATATATCCTCGGATTTCATCAAGAGGATATTCGGCGCGACTTCCGACATCGGAACATCGTAAGTCAACGACTCAAGACATTAAGACTCAAGACATCGAAATCTCAAAACGACTCACAATATTCAGCGACATCAGAATGTCTCGAGTCAATGTCTCGAGACATGAATTTTCCGAATCGTCAATCGCCGAGTACCCGCGTAGACAAATAATACGAGACTGTAATATTTAGATTCGCAAAGTGGACAATTCGACTACTACAGTGTACCCTAGATACCTACAGAGTATGTCGCGAGCACTTCCAACACCGTGGTCCATTCAAAAATGAACCAGACACCGACACGCTTTTCGAACGTGATATTGATGGTACCACGCAGGACTTGGGGACGCGCTGGAGGAAGGGTGGCTGGTTCGAGGCGCACATTTGCGTAACGAGAAGGGTTATAAGTTGAAATGGTAGAACAAGTGGTAATCTCTGAGAGGGTGGAAGAACCGAGTGGAGCGAAAGTGTTTTGAGAGACGTGAGGGAAAGGATAGGCGGAAATGCTCAGTCTTGGTCTCGGTCTCTGTCAGAAGTGGGTTTTGAAATGGAGGCGGGTTCTCAATAGTATGATTCCAGTGGCAGCGGTGTAGTTGGGATCCATGCGGGCCGACGATCAGCGAGTACTTTGCGGGGTTACATTGAATAAGACTTAGCTTTCTTCCCTCTTTGTAGGGCTGACGCCGCTGCTCAGAGGAGCTCCGCGTGGTATCCCAACCACGACGCCGACGAGGATGCCCCTACCGCAACGGGCACTCCGTCAACGCGAGCCGCGCGACCCCCTAATCACGGCGGCGACGGATATGCGATGGAGAAGCGACGATGGGACGTCAGCAGGGGCGACAACAACGCGATGGCGAGGCAACGAGGGGACGGCGACGTGTGGGGAGATTGGGTTGCCAAGTTTCAGGTTGCCCGAGACCGAAAAAAACGCAGAAAGTTTAAAAGAAAAGAACACACGAATACTAAGAAGAATGACCTATTTACTTTATAGCAAGTTGGACGCTTGCCAGCCTAGGTTAGTTGTGCGACGGCGCCGTCATCTTCTCCTAGCCCATTTTCTCCCTAATAGAACAAATAGATATCAGTATAAATACGCATACAATTTGATGAACTTACCCCCGTACGCCGCCTCAGGACGGTACACATGGTGCGTTGTAACGTGGACGCGGGCTCGCATACAGAAATCGACGGTAATGTGACTGCCTGATTCTGCCGCGCCGCTTTCGCCGTGCCAGCCTGTAGGCCTGCAAGTTGTTGTGAGTACCGGGGGTTAAAGGGTGCGTAAGAACGTACCTCATAAACGCGAACTTTACCTTCCGTCGCCAGAGTTGCCTCCTCACAAAATGCGCCTGAACACGCACTTCCACGGCGTTCCGTTCTTCTTTATTGGCGTTGTAGAGGCCGTTCCATACAATGATAAACGTCATTGGGGTGAATGGATCGAAGAGGGAGCGAGCGAGGCAGCGGCTAAGGGAAAAAGCTAAAGTTTGTACTCATCTATGTTAGCCCGGGAATATCAGCGATAACGCGAGAAAACATCAGAATCTCGGGCCCGGACTTCTTGACAAGTCCATAAGCGATGGTGCTGGTGCAGGCCCGTTGATAATGCAGAGGATCTGAAAGCCTGTAATAGTACCGGTGTCCTTGGTTGTCTGACGCTCAGCATTTCCTTGGTTGTCTGACGCTCAGCATTGCTGACGCTCAGCATTGAAGTAGGCAGCCGACGACCGTGACAATATCCTCGCTGAGGTAGGCCTCAGTGGTCTCCTTCTCCTTACCTAGGACCATCGTCTTCCCCGAAAGTTAAATCATGCTCTTCAACTTAACCTTGTACAGCAGGCACGGCCAGCCTGGGAAGAAGAGAGAGAGACGATCGTAACAGCTGCAAGGAGTCACGGACTCTGCAAGGGACTAAGGTGTTCTTACATGTGTACTGTGTACATCGATGAATGGCCCTGAAAAGATCATATAGCCGAGAGTGAGAAACCATTGTGAAGGAACACGTGAGGTCCAACATTCACAGGCCGCAAGGGTCTTGAGACGTCATGATTGTAGAAGGGACAAAACATCGAAGAGAACACAGATACCCGTGGTGTGCCCATCACAACTCACTTCCCTTCTGCGGCTTCAGTTCCCAGGGAAGCAGTCGTAAGAAGTAGTATTGGTAAAGAGATAGATGTAACACTTACACGCCACAGGCCACCTTGCCACATGCTCGACACCTCCAAGGGGTGCCAGTATAGGTTTGACCCCCTCTCGTGACGGCGAGTACTTGCGGTTGTCCACTATGGCCAGTAGGACTGGCCACAATGATATCGACCCAGCAACGCGCGCGCCGGTGCCAAAGGCATCCGAACGTGACTCACCCCACTGCGACTCCGCGACGGCGGTAGGAGGGGGGCGGCCTAAGGTCGTCAGAGGGCGACGGCGGAGGAGGCATGGAGAGCGCTCCAGGGGCCTCCAGCCTGGAGAGGAGGGTCATCGGTGGAGGTAACTAGAGAGAAGTTAGGATGCAGTAATAGGGCACGGAAACGGGGCGACAGAACTCACCTCGACGACGACAGAGTATATCGAGCGTCGCTCCATAGCCAGGACTCGACGAAAGACAGCTTGCCACTCCCGTCCTACCCCGCCATCCTCTTCTCCGACCCGACACTTGGTGCCAAGTCAGGATTGACCGTCACCAGACGGCGAGTACTAACGGTTGCCCACGATGGACAGCAGGACCGGCCACAATGATATCGACCCAGCAACGCGCACGCTGGTGCCAGAGGCATCCGAACGCGGCTCACCCCACTGCGACTCCGCGACGACGGTAGGAGGAGGGCGGCCTAAAGTAGTCAGAAGGCGACGGCGGAGGGAGAGTCCTGGAGTAGCGATCCAAGGACATCCAACCTAGAGAGTTGCGAGTTCGACCGGGTTTGATCTGGAGAGAAAGTGACCACATAGACACCGAGAGAGAGAAAAAAACACACTTGGAAAGGTATACAGAGCGTTGCCACCCGAAAACGAAGCGAGGCAGGCCAACGAAAATGAAAGTCTACGACGTGGGTCAAACCGAATCATAAGTGCCACCAGGCAGGGGAGAGTCACGAGTACTCCTACCGAGACAACCAGGCGGCACGCCAAGGTCGCTCGTGAAGGGTGTCGTGGGGAAAGAAGACGGAAAGAGATTGGAGAGCTTGAAATTGAGGACACCAGGCAAGAGGAAGGGGGGGCAACGGACGCTCCCACCGAGGAGACCAGGCGGCACGCCGAGGTCGCTCGTGAAGGGCGCTGTGAGGTGAGGGCGCCAAAAAGTCGAACAGCACGAAGTGGGACTCGGGCGAAGAGGGAAATGGAGATGGCAGCGGTATGCAGAGAGTGAGCATGTGTAGAACTCCGAACTGACAAAACAACAACATCTACCGCCGCCCCGAATTCTGGGCGCGACGTCTTTTCTTTCCGGCATGATCATCCAATCGCTCTCACTCTGCCTTCCTTCCCTCACTCAATATTTACTTCCAGGTTATTCCCGCACGTATACCATCTCAAACAGCCTCGACGCGTTGTCTGGCTGTCTTGGGTGGATTTACTGTTGCCCCTTTCCCTCTCTCTGTGCCCAGCCAGCGCATGTCTTGTCGCGAACAACTTCGATGCTTTGAAAACGCTAACTGCATGCCTCGCTCTGGCTGAGATATCCCAGAACCCTGCCTCGCTTGAGACTTGGTCAGTTCTCATAGATCAACAGACGGGTTGTGTGTTGAGCTAAATATTAACAAACAGTGCTGTCGGACATCGTACAGTCGTGCGTGACGAGGTCAGCCGATAAAATAGAGCTCTGTAATGGCAACTCGGAGGCGGGTGACCTTACAATGCGATATCGTGATATGCGCGAACTCAAAGTTGTATTGCGATGGAACTGAAAGTAATGATGGTGATTCGCGTATCACAACTTTCCCGATCACTCCCTCTCTGCTCCCTTTGCTATACTCGCTCTGGCCCTTAACGCCTTGCTATATTCTTCACTATATCTACATGACTCGTCTCATGTCCTGTGTTTTGTTCCTCCCGTCCACCTACTTTCGCTTACTCCTTTACGACTTAGCTACAATTTTTTTCTGAATGTAAACCTTATCCCTCGTGCTGAATAAATCAGGTCGCGACTTTCCCGTTCTGTTTGATGTGAATCTTGACTCGAAGGCCCAGTCGCGAGCAGTCCCAGTCCAAGTCTCAAAAGAAATAGCGAATCCCCGTCACTTTATCGCAGCCGTTCTCGCTTGTTTGCTCTCGCAAATCAGTAGCAAGCTCGTCTTAGTTTTCTTTATCCGTGCTTTTCCCTTCCTAACAGAAATCAACAACTTAGAGGTCAACCGAGTGAAATGATCAGGTGTGTCGTAGATTCACAGACGCTGCGTTTACATACACAAAGACGGGTCACCCGGTCAACATAAGCACTGCCTACAGTCATCACCCTGGCACCGATTTCTCTCGAATATCTTTCTCCTTCCTCGTTTTTGTGGTGACGGTTGACGCGCGGGTAATCCAACTTGGTTCTCCGTTGGCGCGGATAGCAAGAACTCGATCATGATTGAGAGGGGACTCCGCCCCCGATGAAACGCGCTCCCATTGATTGACTATGCTGAGCATCCAGTATAGACATACATTCCTAGAAGTGTCAAGGTGAACATAAAGATGTCCAGTCTTGGCCTGGGGGATAGTAGGCGGCATTAGGATGCTCGAATTAGACTTTCCAAAGTACCAGATCGTGTAACCGCTTCCGGAATTAGAAGAGAAGGATCGTTGGCGCATCTGATAAGAGGCTCCGATGTTAGTGTCCGTGGGCTCGGGCGCAGGGGCGCCGGGTGGTGATAGTGATGTCGACGGAGACGTGCTAGAACAAAAAACAAGGCCATGAGAACCATATGGGGGACTAAACGCACGGACATACCCTTGCGACTGCACTTTCGCTAGCTTTGCGATACCGAGAAGAGCAGGTATTATACTTTGTTTATCGTGAGGGGAGATAGCCAGAGAGTCGAGTTGAGCATTAAAAACTGAATCAAAGTCCTCTCCGCTGAAACCACCCGCCATCAGACAGGACATGGCACGGGCGACAAGGGGCATGGACGAAGAAGATGTATGTGGTTGGAGGAAAGCAGCGATTGACTGGGTAATCATGTCCATGGTACCACTGCTAGGGGGTATATCCACGAAACGTATGTCAGATGAATTGGAATTGCAGAGTGAAAAAACATGAAAGTGACCTGGTTGCCGGAGCCATCATAGAATTCGAAGGAGCAACTTGGTCAATAGACCGACTAACGATGAGAGGGTTTAGCAGATCTGAGAACAAAATGTCGCGACTCACTCCATTACTTTCGCTACATTCGATAGCCGACCGTCGGGTTCCATATGATAACGCCTCATTGGAAATCTCTGCCGGAGAATTGTCTAATTTGTGTGGGATACAATGAGTACAAAGGTCAAGCCGTATGAGAGAAGAGGACCTTCGTGGCGTTCGGGGCCATGTCACTACTATCAAGCTGAACCGAGAAGCATTCGTCGTCATCGCTACCTGAGGGATCCATGCAAGCTTGCGAATTCTAGTACCTCGGAATAAACTTTGGGAAGGGAAGGATAGTACCGCGACCATCTGAACGTCCCATTTGTCTGTCAAGATGATCAGGCGATGGCAAATAGCGGGTCAGGAGTACGATCAACGCGCCAATTTCCACAGCACACAATCGAGTGTCTTATTGTCCACATTTCTCGGTAAAGTCAGATCATATGGGAACAGTATGGGAACCAAGCGAGTCAACGGGTTATCCTAGACGCCGTTTTGAAATAAATGAAACCAATTTCGTCACATTATCATGCACTGATACGGTTCTTCTATATATCCGGCGAACAATGGCGATGTCATCCTTCCTGAGATCACCTAAGGGTTCTGTTCCCCAGATTGTCGGTCACCGGTCACCGTGCAAGGTCCAGTCTGAAGTATCAGAGAAAGAATATCAGTCACTTGCACGAACGAAAAGTGTAACACTTACAGGGACACCAGGTGTGTGGCGGTGGGTGACCATTGTCAGTCCAGTCAGCAAGCGAAGGGAGGCCGGAGGCAGAAGGTTTACGCTCCCCGCACATCGAAAATCTGGACGCATCTGCTTGAAATGCTGCGCCTGCCACTGGCAAGTCTAACACGATTTAAGTTCGTCAGAGCTGTGCAACATCGCGAGGAGACTAGCACATATCAACAAAAGGATTCAAGATTACATTGTTACGTATTCGGACCAGCTTAGGACATGTTCTTTCGCGCCCACTTTCGCACCCACGCCGCCCACGCACATATCGGCCCATCACCATCTGTGCTCGCCTCTGCGCTAGAGCGCTAGAGATCGTAGTTCATTGTAATACAATTTTGGGTTCGCGCCGATGGCGACATCACGTCGTCATTATGTTAGAGGTCAGAGTCCATTGTAACATTATTTTGGGTAGCCTTACGTTGCGTAACCGGTAGATTACGACGCTCATAATGACGATAAACACCTCAAAAGACGTCGGCTGCCCCGAGTCACGCGTCATGGCTTGACGTCCCCATTGTTCGATCAGTAGTATGTAGCTCATGACAATGAGAACTAACCAAGGGTAGAACAGAGAGAAGCGGAGAGCATCGGACGCGTAGTACATTCAAAGTGTAGTGCTACATAGGACTAAGTGTCCTCAGGCGCACAAAAATGGATTCAAAAAAAAAAAAAAAAAAAAGAGAACTAACCTGTAAATCGGAAGCGTATGACGTGATTGTTGTTCGTTGCCAAAGGCGTGACGGGAATCTGGGTACATCAGCTCAGATATAACGTAAGAAGAAAGGACGCACGCACACATTTCATCCGCAACATTGCGGGCAAGAGCATTTGATGGACCTGGTCATGCTTTGACCACCTACAGACGGCGAGTACTAACGGTCGCCCACGGGCAGCAGGACCGGCCACAATGATACCGACCCAGCAACGCGCGCGCCGGTGCCAAAGGCATCCGAACGCGGCTCACCATACTGCGACTCCGCGACGGCGGTAGGAAGGGGGCGGCCAAGGTCATCAGAGGGCAACGGCGGAGGGGAGGCCCAAAGTAGCAATCGAACCTAGAAAGTTACGGATCCGACGAGGTCTGATCTGGAGAGAAGGGTGACCACATAGACATCGAGAAAGAGAAAACTCACTTGGAAAGGTATACAGAGCGCAGGCAGGCTAGCGAAAATGAAAGTCTACGACGTGGGTCAGAACGAATCATAAGTGCCAGCAGGGACGGGTGAAGCACGAGTACTCCCACCGAGGCAACCAGGCGGCACGCCAAACGTTGCTCGTGAGGGGTGTCGTGAGGAAAGAATGAGCAAGGACGAGAAGGGCTTGGAGAACTCGAAGATCGAAGATGCTATGGAAGAGGGAAAGGGGGCAACGAACACTCCCACCGAGGCAACCCTGACGGCGCGCCAAGGTTGCCCGCGAAGGGTGTTGTGAGGAGAGGTCTAGAAGGAGAACAGTGGAATGGCAGTAGAGTGAGCATAGGGCCTATGAGGGCGGGCACGGTGGGGTGTCAGTACATGTCACATGTCACTTGGCACATAAAAAAAACCCTAGAGACGGCAACCGGCGGGTACCACCGGGCTGACACACTTGCGTGGCTTGGAACGCGGACCTTGTGCATGTCTCCGCGTGATGCACAACTTCGTACAGATATTTGCGGGATTCGAGGACACGTCATTGTTAAATAGCTAAGGCCGTGGAAGAGTGCGGCACTACACGCTCACACTGGCACATAAAGCTCAGGGCCTTGCTCAGGGCCCTCCCGAAAATCCTATTTGCGCGCACGTGATTCGAGTCTGGACTTCTATGGGACTGGCCCTGCATACAGTGTGGGAAAAGTCGACAAATTTGTCGACTTTTCAATGTCTCCGAAAATGCCTGGAATTGAAGCAAAGCAGTCAGAGAAGGTGTGATCCTGATTGATGTAGTGCAGCGTTTCTTTCAAGAAACGTAACTTATTGCAGTAAACCGCCCTAAAAAGTTGGCCACCCCCCAAAATTTACTAGTGCCCGGTACATCTCAATAGACCGATTCGATCATTGGAAGTAACGCGCGGCCGCGTGCGCGCCCGACAATATTCCCAGAACAGGACGCCATTGCACTTGGTGGTGGTCCGTGGAAAACTTCTGGGCCCATTTCTGGACTGTTTCTCGACGCCTTTCTGAAGTCACCCGGCAGCCGAGTCAACAAGTCCATGATGATTTGAGGACTCAGCTTGAAAGTTGCGCAAATGTCTAATACCCATAATCAAATTCTCCATTACAACAAATAACAGTTCTATATCCGAGGGAGAGCGACATTACCGATACAAGCCCCAAAAAACCGAAAATGAATCACCATATGGAAGGCGGAGCCCGACCAGACCTTGCGAACATGGTGCCGTCGCGCACTTTCATACGTTACACCAGCGTAGAACAACCATTGCGTCAGGAGGATTGCATCGCATACAAGTCTGGAACTGAGCACACATGCACGACGAAGAAATAATAAGGACCTACCACGATACACGAAGCCGTTTCCGCACCACATTTGCTTCACTCCCATCACCGCTGCGTTTTCCCGCACTCATTCCCCGAAGATTCCTGAGTACCTCCCTCAACGGAGGCCTCTTTCTCGGATCCCAACTAAGTAATCCGGCACATGTGGACCCCAAGATTGATGCGCTGCCGACCGGAAGGAAGCTTGCGAAGTACTTGAGCACTTGTCCACAAGACCACCGGTCAGCCAGGACTGCACTATATTTCTTCACGGGTCCATGTTCGCTTCCGGCTTCCGGGGCCGCCCAAGACGGTGTCCCACGAAAGCCCTCGACCAAGGTCTCCTCGCTCTCCACAAAAACGGAAAGTCCGAAGTCGATGATTGACAGCTGTGGCGACAGTGAACCGCGTTTACCATCGACGAGGGTGTTCTCGGGCTTCAAGTCGAGGTGAGCAATTCCGTACTCGTGTAAAAATGTGACCCCCTCTAGGAATTGGACGCGAAGCAACTCCACCGCATGGGGGAAGTGGCCCCCCCTCAAGCACCGAGCCAACGACATTTGCCATGGCATAACGATCACATTGCGAACAACGTTGGCGGGTGGGATATTAAGTTGGATAACGTCTAGCAACTTGATGGTACGATTGAGTTCTGATTGGATCGCCTGTAAGTGCCTTAGGACATGGAGTTCTTCCGTCGCACTATCAAGGAGCTTGAGGGCAACTATGCCTGCGCGACCATGGTTTGAGAGGGCTTTGCCTATTGTTGGCTTCAACTGTTTGGTGGCTTCTGGGAGTAATACGTAGCCGTCTGATCGGACGAGTGCCTGCAGTCGTGGGTTTCGAAAAGTGATTTCTGTCGTCGACGGGTCTCTACTCTCTTGGTCCCACCGTTTTGAATAACCGTTGTCGTCGGAGGTGTGCGTCCTTGTAAGACGTGGGAGGTTTTCGTTCGCTGTCGATGGCAGGACGTCGGCGGTGGCGGAGGCGGAGGCGGGTGGCGATTGGCGGCCGTCCAAGTTGTTGTGTCTCGCATGTTGTGTCGCGTTGTTGTCGTTGTCGTTGTCGTCGTTGTTGTCGTTGTCGCCATCGCTGTTGTCTTCGTCGTGGTCGCCGTTCGTTATCTTGCTGTTGTCGACGGCAGGGCCCTAGAGATGGCGGTGGCGGTAGGTAGCGGCTGCGTGTCGGGGAAGTGCACTTGTGATAGGGTGACTAAGCAAGGCGAACAGAACGAAACCGGCATCACCCGGCCTGGGAACGAATCGGGAACGCACGCTTTATGCACATACGCTGCCAACCACGACCAAGACAATTTCGACAACACCGCGGCGACGACAACGACAACAGCGACAACGGCAGCGACAACGGCGACAACGGCGACAACGACAGGGACAACGGCGACGACAAACGGCGAAAATGGCTACGACAACGGCGAGTCGGCGACAACGACAACACCGCGGCGACGACAACTTGAACGACAACAGCGACAACGGCAGCGACAACGGCGACAACGGCAGCGACAACGGCGACAACGGCGACAACGACAGGGACAACGGCGACGACAAACGGCGAAAACGGCTACGACAAT
Organism: Lactarius hengduanensis; assembly: GCA_021525025.1. Lineage (NCBI taxonomy): Eukaryota > Fungi > Basidiomycota > Agaricomycetes > Russulales > Russulaceae > Lactarius > Lactarius hengduanensis. The sequence goes on along the minus strand of JAKELI010000096.1, from coordinate 11,365 downwards.
GGTGAGTTGGTGACAACGGCTGCAACAACGGCGACGGTGGTGACGCGATGACTCGGACGGCGGGCAGTGACAATGTATTTAAGTAGTATTAAAGTAGTACTGTACATTATGACAATACTACGCTGGCTTCATGCAAAAGCATTGAGAGCCGCTCGAACGACACCGGTCACGTGCTGACCCGCAGGGCCAACCCGCACGGGTTTTCCGTACCCGCGCGACCCGCCGGTACCCATACCCGCGGCTGCGGGAACCCGTACCCATGAGCCCGGGTACGGGTTTTTGGTGGGTGTGGGTGCGGGTAGAGGTCTAGTCACCCATGGGTTACCCACGCTATGCACTATGTAGACGTGGGAGGTTTTCGGTCTCGGTCAGAATTGACGTCAGTGCCGTGGTTAGTTGGGAAGAAAATTTGTCATGCAGGGATCTCGTCGAATGAAGGAAGTTATAGATGCGAAAGATGAGTATGAACATGTCCTGTCTGTTAGAAAAATTGTAGTCCCTCTTCCAATATTTGACCTACCACGAGTGTCAGTCTCTCTTCTCATGCGACAATAAGTAGGGACACTACCTCATCATCACTAGACCCTGATCCGTTCTGATATAAAGTGTATTCAGCGGCGTAGTAGTCATGGTTTACATGGACTGCTTTGACGACGAATGTGGAGGACTGGTCCGTGAGCAGTGCGTTGCCCAAGCGAACGAGACAAGAGGCTTGCAGAAGCATACAATGCACATCCCCCTTCTGGGATGTGTTGGAAGATATTCCGAGTAACAGGAATGGAAACCTTTTGACGCTTATGGAGAAGCTGCTACAAGGGGTATATTGGTATAGCGTGTCGTCCTGAATGATCTCTGCAACCAGGCTAAAGGGCCACGGGACACCACTGTGACGCGAATCAGAGCGGTAGATTACATACCCAATCGTAACTCACAACTGGAACTTCGCACCGCGTTGAGGGAGGGAAGCGGTAGCGAATCTCCGTAGGAGACTGTAGATGTGTGACACAGATTTATTTCTATACGCCTCTTGGTTCGAGAGGTGCTGGTCGAGGAGGATATCGATATAATGAAGTAGCTCAACAGCCGTGACGCAGCGCGTCTCGGATTCGTCATTCATGTCTGTGAAATATTCGGAAAAAACGTCGTCTCCAAGGAGCATCTTCACAGAATCTAACAAGGGCAGTGTTATCATCTGAAATTGACTCATGGTCAGTAGGATTACATCAGATCCCGCTGCAAGACTGACATCGTGCTTAGGGGAACACCGGAGGCGCAGCTTTTGCTCGAGTTGCTGAACAAAACTTGGCAGTGTTTCATCCCTCAGCAATTCACTGATATTATTGTCAAAAAGTCGGGCCTCAGGAAGGAGTTCGATTTCATCGCGGTTTCGCAAACGAAATGTAACATGACGAAGCAAGCCATTATTCGATTCCGCGGATAAACGGTGCAGGGCCACACCACCTGTGCCAGTAGGATAGCGTCATACTTCACCGATCAGAAAGTTTTAAAAAACGTACCACGTCCCCCAGAATCAACATGAACGATGACATCAATATCAAAACGATGGTCGTCACCCTTCTCCTGAAACTCCTCATTAACTTTGCAGGTTATTAGCAGGGCACTTCCGAGGTACTCCCGAGTCAATGGAAACCCATGGTGCGATTGCGAAACACAGATAGGGTTGTCTAAAGGAGGCTTGTAGAACCTGAAGTTTCCGTGATCTTTGTCCCTTACTGAAGGAGTGGCCTCTTTCACGTAGTCGATAAGTCCACCAAAATCCTCTTCAATGGGTACCGTGATAGTGAATGGAGAGTTGCGGATCTTGAGGTCGTCATCGATGAGAATGCAGATGAGCCGGACAGTTGTAGAATCGTTCATCATGATGGTAGTAAGCCGACGCGGACGACGATAGATGGACAATGGACAATCGAATTGGGAAGGCGTGGGAATGTGGGAACAACAGCATGACTCGGCGTCCGCCGAGTCCATGATCAATTACTTTGCGACATAACGCCTAAACACTATAGTCCGCCTGCAACGGCGGGCTCCGATATGGTCTATCTACCCACTGTCCCTGGTAGTTGCGCCAACCTACTACTGCTGGGGAGCACCTTAGCGTTACCAAAAACCCTTAGTGTAGCTTGTTCACGCTGCGTCCGGTCTGGGCCTACGGCCTACCAGCCGGGATATCAAAAAAAAAAAAGAAAAAAAAAAAACATGATTACAGCGTAAATTACGAATAAGCGCCGACACGATTGCTCTGTTTACTTTTGGGGCCACTTTTGGAGCGGGACAAACAGGGAAATGAATAACTGTGTGGAGCTCATCGCCGTGATGCATACTGTACTGCCAGTGCCACTCAATATAATCGATTTTTCAAACTTTTTTACTTGCGAACTAGCATTGAAGGGACGGTCCGGAGGACCGTCCATTTACGGTTGAAGAGGAAATGTTTCTGTAAAGATCGGGTATCTCACAACCTGCGCACACGTGGGACACTAGAGTACGTACATCAGACTTTCTTATTTTGAGTCGCCTGTCCTTTTTTTTTTTTATCCATGTTTATTCCGATACAAAACAGAGTTACAGACCCCGTAGCGCGAGCCCACTACATTTAAGAAATGCTTTAGTCCTTGTATAGTAAGGTGCCCCCCCAAGCAGTAAACAATCGAAACCGGAGAGAGAGCCACCACGAGGGAAGACGGGATACAACGAACGAGTCAACAATTCAGAATAGACGACCGCGGGTTATTGAGTCGCCTGTTCCCCGCGCTCACCTTAGATGACTGCGGGAATTCGGGTTTTATACCGTGACGTTGGTTTGAACGGAGTTTTCTGTGATCGACGAGAGACTTTGGTTCACCCGTTTAGACGAACCGCTGGCGCTGTCCTCAGCGCCACGCTTTCTCCGGGCCATAACATACGGGAAGTCTCCGGTTGCGGTCAGAATGGACGACAATATGTCGCCCAGCTGAGGCGAGAGCCTCGCGTGCAAATCGGTTGTCGACTGAAGTAAATTGTAGATGCGAAATATGAGCTTGAACAAGTCGCGTTTCTTAGAAAGGATGTAGGGGTCCTTGTAACAGTAACACTCGACCTAACACGAGTGTCAGTCCTTCGGACTCCTTCCTCTTGAGAGAATAAACAGATCTGGAAACATACCTCGTCATCGATCAGCCCTGATCCCTTCTGATATAAGGTATATTCATGGGCGCGGTAGTCGTTGTCGATGTAGAACGCTTTGACAAAGAACGTGGAAGACTTGTCCGGGAGTAACCTATTGCCCAGGCGAACGAGACAGGACGCTTGTAGGAGCATGCGATGCCGATCCCTTCCCTTGTACTTATCAGAACTTATCTCGACTAGGATGTGCGGAAAGTCTTCAATGCTCATAAAAATGTCGCTACGCGGGGTATATTGATATATGACTTGATCCTCGGTGGCCTTCACGGCCAAACCAAAGGTCCACGAGACGTCACTATTGAACGAATCAGAAAAATCGTTTACCTCAGAAACTGGCACTCACAAGGAGACCTTCGTGCCGCGCGGAGACCTGGAGGTGGGAGCGATAGCGAATCTCCTTAGGAGACTGTATATATGTGATTCAGCCCGACGTCTATAAGCTTCTGTGTCCGAGAGGTGCGGGTCGACGAGTACATCGATGTAGTGCAGTAGCTCCACATCCGTGACGTGGTCTGTCTCGGACCCATCATTCGCGTCGGTAAAATATTCGCTGAAGGTATCTCCAAGGAGCACATTCACAGAATCTAACAAAGGTAGTACCGCTATCTGAAAATTGACTCAGGGTCAGTAAGAATACATCAGATCACGCTGCGAGACTTACTTCGTGCCTAGTAGGGGAACGCCGGGTGCACAACTCTTGCTCGAGTTGCTCAACAAAATCCGGCCGTTCTTTAGATTCGCGCGAGGTTAAAATGATCTTATTGGTCCTAAGCTCGCTCTCAGGGGGGAGTTGGATGTCACCGCGTTGTCGCAAACGAAATGTAACATATTGAAGCCATGGATTACTTGATTCCGCCAGTAAAGTGCGCACGATGACACCTGTGCCAGTGGGAGGGCGTCATACATGTCCTTGCTGTAGAAAGTATAAAAACGTACCGTGTTCCTCAGAATCAATATGAACGACGACATCAATGTCGAAACGACGGTCGGCACCCTTCTCCTGAAATACTTCACTAACTGTCAAAGGTACGAGCAGGAGATCCCCAATGTCCTTTTGAGTCAATTGGAACCCATGGTGTAAACGCGAAATACGGATAGGGCGGTCCAAAGGCGGCTTGTAGAACTTGAACTTTCCGTGGTCTTTATCTCTTACTGACGGAGTGACCTCTTTCACGTAGTTGACGACACCGCCAATGTCTTCGTCGAGGGGCACACGGAGAGTGAACGTATTGTTGCGAACCTGGAAATTGTCGTCGACGAGAACGCACGAGAGCTTGATTTTTGTAGAAACGTCCATCCTGATAGTAATGGTCGATAGACGAAAGAAAAAACAATGCTGGTGATTTAAAATACGCCAAGTACATGTGTTCCACGGCTACGGTCCAACTGAATCGAAGTAGAGTAAAGCGCGCAGAAGACCGGTGATCGATGATACTGTAAATAACTGTATACACAGTTAGGTTACATATATGCATGGCCGCTCAGCCTCCGTGCTCAGCCTCCGTCGCTCACTCGCTTATGGACTGCCACGATGCAGATCTAGTTTAAGACATTGCCCGCTCTCTCCGGGGGGCGGGGGTCATCAACGCGCCAGAGTAGCGCACATACCCTGAGTAATAAAAAGGAGTCACTCGTTCAAAAAAAGGGTACATATGATTCAAAGAAATGATTTGACGTACCAGGCATCACTAAGCCTTCACGGCAGCGCAGAAAATTGAAGCCAGAAACCGAGGGTCGGCGGGCCTGTGTGCATATATGTCCGTGTGAGGGTTGGCCCCACATATGCTGAATTGGATAGGCCATCAGTCAGAATTCAATAGTCGCGGGAGCCGACCGGAGGTCAGATCTAGAAGGGTGATCAGAACTACTCAGCGCCTGATGCATGGTGATGTAATCGCCGTCGACTTCTCTTGACTCGTCGAGTTACACCTGGCTTTCCCCATGTGGTGACGGGATCAAGTAATCCTTTCTCTGCGAATTTTCTCTCAGCATGATAGATTCGATTCGTACACCGATCAGAGGTCAGCCGCCCGACTTGAAGCGAAGCTGTTGCACTTCGAGCCCCCTGCGCGCTTGAATGAATTACGGTCACATTTACACAATCGCCTACTATGGGAACATGGATCAATATATTCAGTTGTTCCAAGAGTATCGAGATTCAGATACCGATGTCCTACATGGCCATCGATCCTGAGAGCCCGTTAGAAGCGTTTACAGTGAATAGCCCGAACCTGCCGTATACGTGGTATGAGTGGGGCCGCCGAAAGCGATAACCTGGACCGACGCAGCGTACTTCACGCTAGTCCGAACAATCCCGGAGACAGGCGCAGAGGCGAATTGCATGACAGAAGACGCAACAGGCGAACGCCCAGGTCTCCGAAATGACCCTGCGCGAAATAGTAGGGGCGGGACGCACGACGACTTCGGCCTTCGCAAGGCGATACCCGGAGGTTTTCGGGGAAAGGTGGGATTTCCTCCACCTTGCAAACACGAAGCGATCAAACGCTTCATCGAGGAAGGGACGAAGGAAGGGGTCATTGAACCCTCGGACTCACCCTGGTCTCCTCCCGGTACCCCAAAAAGATGCTACGCCTCGCATTTGCGTGGATTACCGAGTCCTAAATCAACTCACAAAACCGGACGCCTACCCGTTACCGTGGATAGATGAATCGTACCAGAACCTCGCGGGGGCAAGGTTCTTTACAAGTCTAGACCTGCGGTCAGGGTATTGGCAGGTGAGGCTTAAGGTCGACGCAAAAGAGAAAACGGCATTCACCTGTCGGTATGGACACTACCGGTTTCGAGTGATGCTATTCGGCCTCACAAACGCGCCGGCGACGTTTCAGACGATGATGGATGATATCCTGAGGGATTTCATTGACCGCTGTGCCAGATGATATTATCATATTTTCAAGGACGGAACAACACCACGTCACGAACGTACTTGCAGTAGGAGGCGCTACAAAAAGGAGGATTGGTGTTGAACGAGGAAATGAAAATGGGGACAACTCACCATACTATACCTCGGTCATATAGCTCCAGGTGAAGGTACGGCCAAACCCCGATAAATAGACGCTATCCCTCCTGCTCCGGAGATAAGCGGCTTCCTGAATCTTGCAGGCCATTACCGACACTTTATTCGGGATTTCGCGAAGGAGGCCGGCCCACTCTACCAAGCTGCTCGGATCGCCAATGCGTTGGAACGAAGAATGCAAGTTTGCGATGCAACGACTCAAAGAACAACTCACGTCCGCTGACCTACTCATCCATCCGACGCCCTGACACCTTTTCGTCATCGACAGACGTATCGGGAAACTGTATTGGAGCTGTCTTACAGCAAAGTCGAGACGCCTTCAAGAGTTTGGTTAGGGGAAAGGGCGCGAAGGATACAAGCAAAAAGAACGGTTCATGTTCAAGGGAAGACTTACGACCCATTGCTTTTGAATCGCGCCGAATGACCCCAACTGAACAAAGGTACTCGGTCCAAGAGCGCGAAATGTTGGCCGTGGTCTACGCGCTGCAGAAATGGCGCGAATACATCGAAGGATCCCCAGTGCTCGTACGTGGGTCACGAGTCCTTACTGTAAAGCATTTTCTGACGCAAAAACATTTGGGACGTCGCTTGGCTCGATTCGCGGACGACATCGCGCTCTTCGAGGTCGAAATCATATATGACCTGGTTGGCATGTAGGTAGCCGACGCTTTGTCACGACGGAAGGGACACCACGCACCAGAAAGGGTAACCGCATAGACCAGATCGGAAGGAAGAAAAAAAATACTCACTTGGAAAAGTACACAGAGCGCCGAAAATGAAAATCTACGACGTGGGTCAGAACGAATCATACGAGCCACTAGGCAGGGGGGAAACACGAGTACTCCCACCGAGGCAACCAGGCGGCACGCCAAGGTTGTCCGTGAAGGGTGCCGTGGGGAAGGAATGAGAAAAGACGGGAAGAGATTGGAGGGCTTGAAGATACACCAGGGAAGAGGGATAGGGGGGCAACGGACACTCCCACCAAGGCAACCAGGCGGCACGCCAAGGTCGCTCGTGAAGGACGCCGTGAGGGTAGGGCGATAAAAGACCCGAACAACATAAAGAGAGTGACCCAGGAAGAGGCGAGATATAAGCTTAGGTCATGGTCGACATGGTCCAAGAGCCTGTCCGGGAGCGGCCGACTCGGAGGTGCCAGAGTGGGAGAAAGAGGTGGCGTGAAGAGGTGGCGTGCGACTGCAAAGTGCGACTGCAAAGGAACTCCGCGACAGAGAAATTGATAATTATGTAAATTAGTCACGTATGACTAACCGTGACCTCTATGCCCATGCCACCACCACGCTGGTTCACCGTTCACCGGAGAAGGCCAGGTCGCCTACGACTTGTGCCTTTTCCTGCAGAAATCTGGCGCCGCCTCATGACCTGAGAATGTGCCCCCCATGCCGTTCGATCCGGGATGACTAGACCCAGCCCAGCCCTGCCCAGGCTGCCCAGTGAGATGCTCTTTCTGCGCTGACCCTCACTCTACCGTACCCCCTCTGTCATATTTTACATACCTGACACCCTACCCATCCTCCTTCGGTTTCCGGCCTTCCTCTGGTGAGGTGGCTCTAGTTTCGGTTTAATTTTTCCGTACTATTTACCTTCGCTCGGCGCACGTACTACTTACTACGTTTACCTCTCGCAAATCTCGCTCTATAGGGAGTTGAGGACCGGCTTTGTATGCCCTACTGCCCCGGAATAAACATGAATTTATTTATTTTTAAAAAAAAAACTTGAACACGCTGGTCGTGGCCTTGACGGGAGTGATCAACGCCATCCGACCTCCCGCCCCAGCTACTGCTCTCATTCAGTCAGGACGCGATGGAAATACCTTGGGAAAAGCTCCGGAGTCTCAAGTAGCGGTGGGTCCTTAGATACACGCAAAAGCACGTAAAAAAACTGTACATTATTATCGTCTGTTTCTGTAATCTGAATGCACGCGAGCCCCAGTTGTCAATCAAAAGTCGTGCACAAGGTCGTGCATGTGTTGCGATACGACTGATATTACATAATAATTAATTTCGAGAAAGAGGTGTCGCTTCTCACTTTTGGCAGGGTGGTCGCTTTTTTTTTTTTTGAACCGATTTATTCCGCGGCAGTACGTAGTACCAGAACGGTCTTCAACGCAGGGTGGTCGCCTCCAGTTGAGATACAGTAGTCACGCTGGACACCCCCACTGCCGGAACCGGCACTAGTGGGATGCATTCTCACATTTGGCTGGTGATGCGAGCGACCATTTCGCCGCCGGACAGGCTCTAAGTTTCTCAGCCCGTTTTAACACCACAGACAAACACTGTTATTGGCGAACCCGACCGCACAGGAGCCGCTATATAAACGAGTAACACAAGACTACAGTATTTACACACAGGCAACTGGAGGTTCTGATTACTATACATGTACCCTACAGATACACAGTACGTCGCAGGCACTTCCAACGTGGTGGTCCATTCGTCAAGAATGAACCAGACACCAACACGCTTTTCGAGCGTGATATTGTTGCGAACAATTGGTACCACGCAGACTGGGGGACACGCTAGAGGAAGGGCGGCCGATATACTTGTGTACCTGGAAGGGTTACGAGCTGGAATGATAGAACGAGTGGCGATCTCTGAGAGGGCAGAAGAGCTGGGTGGAGCGAAAGTGTCTTGAGAGGTGAGGGAAAGGATAGGCGTGCTCGGTCCGGTCTCGGTCTCGGTCTCGGTCTCGGTCTCTGTGGCAGAAGTGGGTTTTGAAACAGAGGCGGGTTTTCGATAGTATGCTTCCGGTGGCAGTGGTGTGGTTGGGGATCCATGTGGGCTTGCGATCAGCGAGTACTTTGCGAGGTTACATTGAATAAGACTTAGCTCTCTTCCCTATTTGTTGGGTTTGCTGACGTCGCCGCTCAGAGGCGCTCTGCATGACATCCCAACCACGACGCCGATGAGGATGCCTCTGCCGCCGCCCGGGCACTCCGCTAACGCGAGCCGCGCGACCCCAATCAGGGCGGCGACGGTAACGCGATGAAGAGGCGACGATGAGACGTTAGCGGCGGCGACAGTAACGCGCGACGGCGAGGAAATAATGGGGACGGCGATGAGGGGGTTGCCGGGTTTCAGGATGCTCGAGACTAAAAAAAAAACCGTAGTTTAAAAGAAAAGAACACAAGCAAGAAAGTCCTATATATTTACTCTAAAGCAAGTTGGACGCTTGCCAACCTAGTTAGTTGTGCGACGGCGCCGTCATCTTCTCATAGCCCATTTTTTCCTTAATAGAACAAAATAGATAAATACGCATACAGTTTGATAAACTTACCCCCGTAGGCCGCCTCAGTACGGTACACATGATGCGTTGTAACACGGACGCGGGCTCGCGTACAGAAATCGACGGTAGTTCTGCCGCGCCGCTTTCGTCGTGCCAGCCTGTAGGCCCGCAAGTCGTTGTGATTACCGGGGGGGGCGTTGAATGGGTGCATAAGAACATACCTCATAAGCGCGAACTTTACCTTCCGTCGCCAGAGTTTCCTCCTCACAAAATGCACCTGAGCACGCCCTTTCACGGCGTTCCGTTCTTCTTTATTGGCGTTGTAGAGGCCGTCCCATACGATGATAAGCACCATTGGGTGAATGGATCGAAGAGGGAGCGAGCGAGGCAGCGGCTAAGGGAAAGAGTAAAAGTTTGTACTTGTTTATGTTAGTCCGGGAATATCAGCGATATCGCGAGAAAAACAAATGTCAATCAGATACTCAGACCTGGACTTCTTGTCAAGTCCATAGGCGATGGCAGCTGCTTTAGGCTCGTTGATAATGCAGAGGATCTGAAGGCCTGCAATAGTGTCGGTGTCCTTGGTTGTCTGACGCTCAGCATTGAAGTACATTGAAGTAGGCAGGCGACAACCGTCACAGTATCCTCGCTGAGGTAGGCCTCAGTAGTCTCATTCTCCTTACCTAGGACCATAGCAGCGTCTTCCCCGAAAGTTAAATCATGCTCTGTGACTTAACCGGTACAGCAGGCACCAGAGGGCGACGGCGGAGGAGGCATGGAGCAGCGCTCCAAGCGCCTCCAGCCCGGAGACGAGAATTGTCGGATGGAGGTAACGTTAGGACGCAGTAATAGGGCACAGAAAAGAGGCGACGGAACTCACCTCGACAACGGCAGAGAGTATATGGAGCGTCGCTCGACGCTCCACGGCCAGGACTCGACGAAGAGGCTTGCCACTCCCGCCCTGCCCCGCCTTCCTCTTCCCAGACCCAACACTTGGTGCCAAGTAAGGATTGACCACCTACAGACGGCGAGTACTAACGGTTACCCACTAAGGGCAGCAAGACTGGCCACAATGATATCGACCAAGCAACGCGCGCGCCAGTGCCAAAGGCATCCGAACGCGGCTCACCCCACTACGACTCCGCGACGGCGGTAGGAGGGGGCGGCCTAAGGTCGTCAGAGGGCGACGGCGGAGGAAGAGGACCTCCAACAGGCGAGGACTGTCGGTGGAAGTAGCTAGAGAGAAGTTAGAATATAGTAATAGGGCACAGAAAGGAGGCAACGGCACTCACTTCGACGACGACAGAAAGAGAGAGTATATCGAGTATCGCTCCACGGCCAGGACTCGACGAAGGACAGGCTTGCCACTCCTGTCCTGCCCCGCCTTCCTCTTCTCCGACCGACACCTGGTGCCAAGTCAGGATTGACCGTCGACAGACGGCGAGTACTAACGGTTGCCCACTAGAGGCAGCAGGACCGGCCCCGATGATATCGACCCAGCAACGCGCGCGCCGGTGCCAAAGGCACGCGAACGCGGCTCACCCCTCTGCGACTCCGCGACAGCGGTAGGAGAGGGGCGGCCTAAGGTCGTCAGAGGGCGACGGCGGAGGAAGAGGTCCGGAGCAGCGCTCCAGACCTCCAACCCGGAGACGAGGACTCGGCGGAGGTAACTAGAGAGAAGTTAGTATATAGTAATAGGGCACGGAAAGGAGGCTAACGGCACTCACTTCGACGACAACGACAGAAAGTGAGAGTATATCGAGTATCGCTCCACGGCCAGGACTCGACGAAGGACAGGCTTGCCACTCCTGTCCTGCCCCGCCTTCCTCTTCTCCGACCGACACCTGGTGCCAAGTCAGGATTGACCGTCGACAGACGGCGAGTACTAACGGTTGCCCACTAGAGGCA